>SNQJ01S0128603.1:3157-26095 GCA_010110895.2 Picea sitchensis | reverse complement strand
TGTTATTGACCAGATTGCTTTATTGCGGGGAATTAGTCTTTGACTTCATGTTGACATCAAGATCTCCTAGGACCTTGTTTTTTATTTCACAATCAATTAAAAGAGAGAAAAATCCACATAGGATCCACAACACCTCAATTAAGGACTTATACAATAATTAAGTGATTCATATAATGCTAGAGGTACATTAGAGGATTCCATTAACAAATTTTGAATTTCCACTTCTTCTCCTACACCTATTTTTTCATTAGAATAAATAGTCCATGTTTATCACTGATATTGACAAAGTATTTTTGCAATTGTATTTTAAAATAGTAAACAATGAATGATTGATATCAATTGGGGATTATAATGAGCATCATGACAATATACTTATATGCATTGACTAGTCACGAGGTGAAGGGTGCGTGACCCATGAATCTTCATTAACCTAATTATTATTGTTGTTGTTGTTATTTTTATTTTATTTATTACATTACACCCCATTAAAGAATGATTTGTCCACAAAGCATAATAAATAGGATCATGTGTAAGTTAACATGTTTTGTTGGTGGCATCTTTATCTGGTTGTAGAGGTTTGACTCAGTTCTTGACATGAGTATTGGCGAGGTTCGTTTGTATTGTGCACATCATATTTTGAAATATTTTGACTTATTTGTTTAACATTAACCCTTGATGCTCCTCGATAACATACTTTCCTTGGTTTTTTTGATGTATGTGCATATAGGTTTCTTGAGCTCTTTTTGTTAGTTGATAATCACTTTTCTTGTGATGGAAACATTCAACCTGATATAATTTATAATGTTTCCTTTGTCACTCAAATTCCATGAATTATTCTTCAAGACTGGAGGTATAAGTTCCCAAATGCATTAACCATTCAATGTCTAGTACCATATCCATATCATTGAGTGGTAGATCATAAAATTAGCATAAAATTCAGTTTGTAGTTCTAATTCTTGTATTTGAACATATATTTTATGATAACTTCTTACTCCCTTGGCCTTCTATCCATCAATGATCATAATTATGAATTCCTTAGTGGGTTATACCAAAATGTTTAATTTCTATCAAAATTGATGTCTATACAACTATGAGTACTATCAAAATATTCAAGTATCATTACATTTCTATTTTTTTTATTCCTTTGAGTTTCAAGGTCTTAGGTTGTAATTTCCCCATCATGGTTTCAAGTGGAATTATAGGTTTTGTTTTCTCGTTTCTTGGTTCCTAGGTATTATCAACCTTTTTTTAGATGAGATGGAATATACTTTGGGCCACTTTTTCCTGTTTCTTATTTTGTTGGGTGCATAAGGTTGAAGCTAATGATTATTTTGCACTACTTCATCATTGTTGGAGTTGTATTGTATCCAATAGTGATTTTGTTCCCCAAGTTTGACATTTATACTTTCTTTCCATCCACTATGTTCAAATCATGTGGAGACTTGTCTTCACACTGATGTTTTGAAACCCATCGTTTCCCAAATATACAACAATTGTTTCCTTTCTTTATTAATCTTAGCCATTGTCTTTTAGAATGTTCTATTAACTTGTCAAGTTTGTTCCCTAATTATTTTTGCAACTTCTCAATTTTATCCATAATTTGTGTGGTTCTAATGGCTTCATCTTCATGATGAATCTCTAATTGTAGATTTCTGTCACTAACCATTTTGATTGTGGCCTTCTTCTTTGTGGGACCCACTTTAATGTAATTTCCCCCCCATGTATCCTGAAAAAACTAACTAAGTTCTTTCCCTCATTCTAAGGATGGTACCCAGGGTAAACCAAATTTTGTAGAAGCTTGAGGCTTTGTCAAGACGGGGCTCAAGGCCATTACAACAATATACTCCATAAGAGCTCAACATGTCACTTGTGGGAATTGAATATTCAGAGCTAAAATCAGAATATACATTGTTCTGTCTTTATGATGCATTCTAAGTCTTCAAGATTGTCAAAAGATACTTCAAAAATGACTCCTACGTCTACTTATTACAATCTTCCTCAACCTTTTAAGACCTCTTTTTTGTGCATCCAAGAATCACAAAAATGTACAAAAAATGTCTTTTCATTCCTTTACATATACATTAGCAAATTCCTTTCTATTACAAAAACAAAGAGCATCTCAACATAAAGACCATTAGTACAAAGAAATAATTTTTTTTGGATGGACTTCACCATCCTTGATACATGGACATGAATCCTTCATGCAATGATAAAGCTTCTTTGGATATCTCAACTTCCATTTGAATTCTTTTTTGTGTGAATATGATATCCAGAAAATAGTTTTTTACCTCTAAAATTTGTTTGTAATTGGGATTAGCACTATATTCTCAATTTGAAAATTTCCATTAGCCCATTCCATAAGGAGCTTCAAATCACCCTGTTATCCCCAACTCATAGGGATAGCTAAGGAGATGATGTCTCAAGGCCCTTAGGTTGCAGACATGGAGTACTGAGAGACAAATTGACCAACCATGTCTACTTGCATAGATAGAAGCCCTCTTCACCACCACAAATATCAGGTACATCATATTGATTAATTGGGTTGGTTGTCATTGATGTCAACCCTCGAAGAAATTCCGATAGCATAACGGTTTGGGTAATGGACCCAAGTTTGTTTGATGGATAATGGTATGAGTTTTGATATATATGCATGAAAGACTATTCTATATGGATAGTACATGTCATGCCATTTCCATGGTAGGTGAAACATCAAATAAATCCTCACGGTTAGAGAGTTATGGCCATGTGAAGTTGCAGAACCCTAACAAGTCATCTAGAAGCCCCAAAAGGTCAAAGTAGTCAAAGTGGTTGCAAAGAAGAAATTATTTAAATAATAAAGTGAAGTGTTGAGTGTACTATAAGTCAAAGTGGATACAAAAGAAATTATTTAAATAATAAAGTTAATGGATATATTACTAAGTGGACAAGTGGTTAGAAGTGGGTTAGCCCTAAAATAAGGAAAGTGGTTTAAGATGGTTAGAAGGTAACCCGNTTATTTAAATAATAAAGTTAATGGATAAATTACTAAGTGGACAAGTGGTTAGAAGTGGGTTATCCCTAAAATAAGGAAAGTGGGTTAAGATGGTTAGAAGGTAATTTAAATAATAAAGTGAAGTGATAAGTGTACTATAAGTCAAAGTGGATAGAAAATAAATTATTTAAATAATAAAATTAATGCATAAATTACTAAGTGGACAAGTGGTTAGAAGTGGGTTAGCCCTAAAATAAGGAAAGTGGGTTAAGATAGTTAGAAGTAAACCTCTTGAGGAAGCTACATGAACGTATAAATAAGAGGCAAGGGTCTCTAATTTTTAATCACACTTGAGAATATTGAATATCTAAAAGTGATTGAGGTAACCAAAGGACATCTAAGCCAAATTTCAGAGGGAAGCTGAAGTAAAGAAGGCCAAAATTAAAGGGAGGATAAATTATTTTGATGATGCTTTCTAAGGTTGTTTGGACAGGTTATTTGTAAAGGTTTGGTGCATAGTTGATGAACTTATTCATGGTACAGGTTGAATTACAGGTTGGTGCATGGTTGATGCACTTTTTTATGGTATAGGTTGATTAAAGGTTGTTTGGTACAGGTTGGTGCATGGTTGATGCACTTTTTTATGGTATAGGTTGATGGTGCAGACCTCGACCCTTGAGCCAAGATCCGCGCATGATCATTCTAAACTTCCCTTGAGCCGAAGTATCTCCTTTGATTCCCTCTCGAACCTTCAACGAATCCACAGGTCCTTCAAAAACTCCACTTGTGTGAACAAGCACTAGGCGTGGGCTTCACCCTCACGAGACCACAACTTCCCTTGGCACAAGCACCTTTCGCAACTCGCAATTCACAAGTTTGTGAGTCGAATACCCTCGACTCTTCCTTCTTCAAACCTCCGATACCCGAGATTGTGATATGGGTATGGCCCTTCTCCTTGGCGCCATCTACATACAAACATAGGCTAGGTCTAACCTCTATTACCTCTCACTACTCGCGACTTCGCAAGTTCAGCTGTTGATCCTTTGTGCTCCTCTTTTGTGAAACCTCGAGACATGAATGGTCTGTGATCGGTTCACTCCTTCCACGGTGACACGTGTACGCCACCTGTCACCTACATCTGCCTTTCCCTTGGCATATGTTGTTACTCCACCTGTCAACCATGTGACCCACCTATCACACGTGCCACATGTTCGCCCGAGACCTCGGTCCTCGACTCTTCGCGACTTCCACAGTCGAAAACGGATTCCTCCAATCTCTGAAATCTCCGATATGTGAGGTATCGAGATGCCAGATCCTATGGCTCTCCTTCTTCCCCAATCAATGGTTCATATCTCATCGCGATCTCGTGGCTCAGGATTTTGTAGAGCAAAGGCCTCCGCCTTCCAGCTCACGATAACCGAATCCATGAGATGATCCTGATCCCTGGTCCTCCAAGTTCCCCTGATCATGCCACGTGTCCTCCAAAGATGGATGACTCTGATCTCTTCGGGACTTCACAAGTCATGAAGCCGAAAGACTTCTCTGTTCACCCCTTCAATGCTCGAATCCCCAAAATGTGAGGATCTCGTGACACGTGTCCTCTAGTCTCTCGGTCTCTTGTCCTTGGAGCCTCCGAAGTTCTGGACCCCAAAATCCTGATGCCTCTGCCATTTCGAGACTTTTCGAGTTCTCTCCTATACTTGCGAGGGTTTAAACCTCATGCTCCTTTCAACATATCCGATGGATATCGACTGTATGAGCTAGATATGATGGCCTAGATCTACTCTTTTCTGCTGCGCTCTCCTGCTGCTTCCTCGGCGTGAAACTTCAACGATCCAGATCTTATCCTCGCCTGATCCGATGATAGCTGTTCTTCCCTCCTTGTGAGTGCTCTATTTCTTCTTGATCCTTGGAAGAATTCAACTTATCAAAGGCCTCGACCTTTGCTTCCTGCTACAAAGCCTGTGCCTTCATCTTTTATCCACGTTCTTTGAAAATTCTTTTCCTCCTGAGATTCCTCAGACTCAAACCCTCCAAAGGGTCTCTTTCAGCCTCAACGATTACTTGCAGGGCTCTATGTATGAAAGCACTCTCCCTCCTGATCTTTGTCCTCTTTGAATCCTCAAAGTATTCTTTGACTTCTACACTCCTTGCAACTTTCACTCTTGTGCACAAAGGCACTTTTCCTCCTGAGCTTGTCTTCTCTGAAACCTTGAAAGGTTTCTTCAATCTCTGTGATTCCTACAGGGTCTCTGCACACACGAAGGTGCTATCTGTCCTGAGATTTTCTATTGCTCAGACCTCTAAGGGACTTAACCCTTTCTTCTCCTTCAGATGGATAATCTGATTCCCTCTTGGCAGTCTCTTGCTCAAGCACTCCTTGCTGAGCCTACTGGGTGTTCAGTAACCCTGTGAAGGTTTTCTTCCTTGGAATCTTCTTTGTTCCAGAACTCAAAGGAGTTATTTCCTATGCTCTCTTTGCACACCAACTCAATTCTCTCCTGGTAGAGTCTCTCCTCACAGAATCCCACAGTGATTTCATCTTCGCCCTGAACTCAAGTAAGAGTTCTCTCCTACACTCTGTGTGTTGGCTCGATGCCCTCCTAGTAGAGTTTCTACAGAACTCCTCAGAGATTCTGTCTTCCTCCTTGAACTCACAATGGAGTTCTTCCTCAATGCAACTCATGCATCTACTCAATGCCCTCCTGACAGAGCTCTATAGAATTCCTCGGAGATTTTGTCTTCTTCTGTGCCTTTCCTCTACACAGTCCTGTCTCCAAGGTGTTCAACAACCTTGAGATCTTTCCCTGAATTTAAGACTTCAGTCAGTGCACCCTCCTGGCGCATCCTTGTCCAAATTCTACAAAATTGGAAATACATTCTATGCACTGGCTCTCAGAACCTACAGTGTTCTATCACGCACTCTTGCATGAAGCCTCAAAGAACCCAAACCTGAAATCAAAGAACCCACAGATAGGAAAATCTATCTGTCCCTGCAAATGCACACCTAATCATACATCTACAACATATCAATACACACACATGAAGACATTAATCACACACATAATATCATGCAGGAAAAACTTCTTCTGTTTATATTAATATGAAATGCCTCCTTTACAAGGTGTTCTTGAGCTCGAACTTTTTACAGAGTCTCGGCTCCTTCTCTATCTGCTCTTCTAACTCTTGCTACCTTTTTGTCTATTACATAATCAACCTTTTTAAATAACATAGTCATGTTTTATAAACACACATCTCTTCAATATTTTATCTTAGCTTTTGATGTTTTCTTTAATTCATATATTTATTTAGGCTGTGAACAATTTATCATAGAGAGATGATCTGAGCTATGAAATTGTGCTTCATGTTCTCATACATAGTATAGAGTCTCTTTGTAGTACTTCATTTAAACCTAATCTTTCTTATGGATCCGTAAGGCTTTGTTCCATGATCATTCTTTACATGCTGTCACCGCTTCATTACTTGTGGTATAATCTCTAAAATCTAATGACAGGGCTTCCATAAAAAAAACTAATATTCTCTGATTTTTCATAACCACACACACATCTGATCTGTAACTCTGACTTTGTGTAATATACGTTTTTACCAATATTACACTATTTCCTTAGATCAAATCTTCCAAAATTTTAGCATTTAAAAATCTAATATCAGTTATGATTTGTAATAGTCTTACTAGGGCTTTCATCGAATAAACTAAAGTTATCATCGTCTCTGTGTTTATGCATGGTTTTATCAACTTTGGTGGACATTTGATAATTGCAGTATGTGGACCTCTCGAAAATCATTTTGGAATTTCAACTGCCTCTATTAATTCTTCATGAAATCCACATCAAGTTGTTCTTTGACATTTTTGTAGAGATTGTGACAATGTCAGGCTTGAGATGTATTGCAGGTTTTCAACTAAACATAGTGATCCTCCATTTTATCGCCCTGACAAAACTTCCAATGTATTTGGTGTTTTTCGACATCTGGACTTTAATTCAACTAGCAGTGGACTTGGTGATCCACTAGACTTGGAATTATGCCAAGGAATCCGTAAAAATGACAGTTTCATTTCCAACTTACGTAACAAACTTATCCTAGCCTATGGTCACTGATCAGGGGATCAAATTTTGCTCAAAAATTCAAAGTGCTTGAAATCGCTTCAAACTGGACGAGAGCGTAGAATTCGTCGTTGCGAACCCAACGCAACTCGTTTCGTCTCAAACGGAAGTCGGGAGCAAGAGATATTGCGATATGTTCATAAAGTCAAACAGACAAAAAAAAGGACGTTGACTGTACAATCCGTACAGTCCGTGGCAGGTGCGTACGACCGTACGATGATGTGTCATATGGTGATGTGGTAGATACTGATTGGCAGGTGTGGTCGAATGATTGTTTTACATGTGTCCTCTGGTGGCTAATGGTGTGAGGACACGTGGGTTAATCCATGGGCGCCACGTGTCACTCATTCTTTGGGTTAAAATTTTGTCATTAGCAGGAGTCGACCCCGTGACCTCCGGGTAGGGGAATGACTTGGAAAGGAGATGCCAACCAACGCGCCACTATATATTAGTTAACATATATATGAAATGAATTTCATTTGAATTTGAACTATGGTTTGGTTTGGGTCGCGACCGGGCCGGGGCTTAGCCCCAGCCCTTGGTCGCGCACCATTTAAAACATATGACCACCATTNTGGCTATATGCATAACCCCATGCAACCTCAACCAAAGTGCGCGGTTGGAACGGTTGGCCCGTTTGGCCCTTTTTGCCATAGCGCGTGGTCCTATGGACCCATATGCCCAACAACTTGACGGTTGGGGGGTTCGGTTCCGTTAACGGTTCGATGGTTTGCACCGTTTTACGGTTTTGCGTGTGTGCTGGGTTTTCACGCTATTTATTGCGTGTGAGCCAGGTTCAAACAACAAGGGGTGCAATTTGTAGATGCAGAGACACCAAGCTTGAAGGGGGAGACTTCCAGGAGTCCTAACTTCTTCGTTTTTCGACCGATTGAGGTGTCGAAAGAGCCTAGATAGGGGTTTTTGGACACTCTGAAGCCATTGGAGCAGTCGGTTTGTCAGTTTGAACATTGTAAGACATGTTTTTGAGCACTTTGAGAAATTAATAATAATGATCCATTGGAAGCTGGACCAGGAGATGTAGCCCATGAGAGGGGTGAACTCCTTTATCAAATTGCTGTGTTCATGTGCTTATGTTCATTAATTATGCTGCTGTCTATGTGTATTTTTCATGAGTAATTCCTTAATCTATGTGTTGCAAACTGATCCATTTGCTTTAAACACATAACATTTACATTGCAAATAATTTCAAGTATTTCAAGTCTTCTTCAATTTTAGATCAGTCACTCATATGATCGTCGCGCCAATGGTGTATAAAAAAATATTAATCCAATGTCTTATGTGCTTTGCCCAAAATGTAGGGGGATGGACAGGTCGTCTCGAGCTCCAGGATGGTGAGCTTCTCGAGGAGTCAAAGCACCTAGAGCCCCCACCACACCCTTGTTTTATGCGTCGATAAGATATGGAGAGTGCTGTGTGTATAAACCTATAAAAATCATTTTACACTATCGATGTGGGACTAAAACTCAACGAGAACTTTAATCAACACCGCCAATCTCTTGATTGGATGATTGCTGAGTCTCTACATAATACTCTGTATCGATCGACTACTCAGTCTTCATCTACAAGATCATGAGCCTCTGGAGTTACTTTTCATGTTGATTTCTAAAGGCAAGTGAGATATAAGAAAAATCTCCATCTACATAAGAAAAGAGCAATTGCAAAAGGAATGCCATTATGGCCTCCCACAGAGCATCTAGAGTACTCAAAATATTGATTACACCTTGCACATTACCATCATACAGTTCCATTTCCATGTGAAGGGCACCCATCTAGTCACCTGCATTTTGGAGCTTGAATTCGTTCCTTCCAAGGTAACAAATGAGATCTTAAAATCCACGTAGGTCCCAATAAATATATAGATGCTCCTCTAACAACAACAAAATTGTGATATGCCTTCTCAATATTTCTAAAAGCTTTCATAAAATGTGTATGATATATAACAGAAGAATCATCTCCAATATCCTCAAGTGGTAACCTACTTCGGTCCAATTCTGTCCCTTCTTTTGTGAACAAACATAATTGACCTTTCGAAGTTAGAACCACCAACATCTGGTCTTCCAACCATGCTAATCCTTGTGCTTCACTATCAAGGTTTACACTGTCAAAGATCACATCAATCCTCCTTATATGCACACAAAATTCTATAGCCACACCCCCGACTCGTGCAAACTGCTCTTTGATCTGCACATAAACATAGTCTTTTTGGATTTGCCCCTCAGCTTTTGCTTCCCTCTTCGAGACAAGGTATCACATTTCTCTGGTGTGCTTATTATTATCTGAGTTATAGAGCACTGTAAATACCTGAGTTTGAATAGGATTGAAGTGTATAAACTATTTATATAGTGCTTTGGATGAAGGATTTCTTAAGGTAGACACATGAAGTCTCTACAAGTCTAGAAACTCAGTTGGAGGTGGGTATTTCTCTGGAAAAATAAGATGTCTAAAAGGAAACTTCTGAGAGCCTTCTTCCATCCATTTCTTATCTTCAACTAAATCAACCATTTCCTCACTGTTTAACCTTCCAATCTGATCAAGAATGTAATTGTGCATATGCTCTATAGTTACTTATTCCTGAAGCATGCCTCCCAACACAAACACTATCATCAATGCCTTTACATCTGATCAAGCTCTGAATTGAGACAAGAACTTGCAGAAGAGTTGACTTCCTGGGTTTCCATCTTGGACCACTTCATTTTACAAACAAACTTAAGCATACCTTTCCATTGACACATATATTTGGATTAAAGAGCACTGATCCACATCCTATTGTAAGAAATATTACCATAGGTGAGACTTGTGGATAGTTTGGTGGAAGATAAATGTCAAATACAAAGACTCCATTTTGTGTTTTGTTTCCACATAAACTGTTCTTTTGGAACAACATCTTCCTCCTTTTGAAACCTTTCTTGTTGAAGTTCTAGAGTGTTAGTCTCTTATTCTTCTACTTGATTCCATAGTTGAAGCTCTCTACACTTTTTTTCAATAATATCTGTACACAATGTTAGTCTCTTCTTCTTCATCACATTCATGCTGCCAAACACTCTGTTTCAATAATCTCTGTACACAGTGTTAGTCTCTTCTTCTTCATCACAATCATGCTGCCATCATGATCTCTACTCTGTCTTCTTTTCTGTCCAAGTCTATTTCCTAATTACACTCACACTCTTCTACACTGTAATCTTGTGGATGGTGTGATTACATAAGTGCCAATGCCATCAATGCCAACCTGTATTTCCATATTTCCAACAATCTCCCCCTTTGGCATTGATGGAAATATTGTCTTCATTTATCCCCCTTTGACATCAAGGGAAAAGGTTTGAATGAATCCCCCTAACTTTGATCACTGTATTCCCCTGAATTGATGCTAATTGATGTATTATTTTCTTGAGAAATTAGATTGGAAGAGAGACTACTCCCAATCTTTGCCTAAGATATTCAAATACATCTTTGCTTAAGGGTTTTGTGAAAATGTCTGCCACCTGTTCTTGTGTTGGGACATATTCCAATTTAATGTTCTTATTTTCAGCCTGATCTCTTAGATAGTGGTATTTTATGGGAATGTGTTTTGATTTGGAGTGTTGGACAGGGTTCTTGTAGAGACTTATAGAACTTGTATTATCACAATAGATAGTACTAGGTTCTTCAAACACTATTTTGATGTCTTGTAAGGTTTGCTTCATCCATTCCACTTGTGTGCAACATTCTGCTGCTGCAATATACTCAGCTTCAATGGTAGACAGAGAAATTGAGGATTTTTTCTTGCTTATCCAATCTACCAGTGATTCTCCCAAAAGAATTCTCCTCCACTTTTACTTTTTCTGTCATTTACACAACCTGCATAATCTATATCTGAATAGGCTTTTAAAGTGAATGAATCCTTGCTAGGGTACCACAAACCAATATCTATGGTTCCTTTCAAATACCTAAAGATTATTTTCACAGCTTGAACATGGATCTCTTTTGGTGTTTCTTGGAATCTAGCCACCATCCCAACATCTTGCTTGACATTAGGTCTGGAAGCTATTACATAGAATAAACTCCCAATCATTGATCTGTAGTGCTTTGGATCTACAACTTTGGACTCATCTTCCTTGCTTAGTTTGCATCCAACTTTCATAGGTGTACTAACAAGTTTGCAATCCTCTAACTGGAATTTATTAAGCATATCTTTAACATACTTGGATTGATGGATAAAGAATCCTCTTTTGGACTGTACTATTTGTAATCCTAGAAAGAAATTTAGTTCACCAAGAAAGGACATTTCAAATTCTTGTTGCATTCTCCTAGCAAAGTCCTTACTCATTTTTTCATCATCACTCCCAAATATAATATCATCAACATATACTTCCACAATAATCATGTTATCACCAACAATTTTACAATAAAGATTGTTGTCTGTTGATCCTCTTTTGAGGCCTTGTACTTGTAAATAAGAATCTAGCCTTGCATACCATGCTCTAGGTACTTGTTTTAAACCATAGAGTGCTTTCTTTAGTTTACAGACGTAGTCTCCTTTGCTAGTTAATTGAAATCCTTCTGGTTTCTCAATATAGAATTCCTTTTCTAAGTTTCCATTGAGAAATGCTGACTTGACATCCATTTGGCATACTTTAAATTTTTTGTAGCTGGCAAAGGCTAAGAACATTCTAATTGCCTCTAATCTGGCCACAGGTGTAAAGGTTTCTTCAAAGTCTACCCCTTCAAACTGAGCATACCCTTTACATACCAATCTAGATTTGTTCCTAATTACTTGCCCATTCTCATCCACTTTGCTTTTATACACCCATTTATTTCCAATGACATTCTTATTTTTTGGTCTTGGAACTAGTTCCCAAGTGTGATTTTTTTCAATATAGTCCAATTCTTCATTCATAACATTGACCCAATTATCATATTTGCATGCCTCTTTGATTGAGCTAGGCTCAATATGTGACAAAAGTGTTATTTCTGTCTGATACAACAATTGTCTTCTTATCTGCACTCCATTGCTTTTATTTCCAATAATCAGTTCTTCATGATGATTCTTTTGAGTCATTCTTGAAGGTGTCTTTGTGTCTCTTCTTGGGGATTATTCTCTTATCTCTTCTTCTCGAATATATTACTCATCTTCACTAGTATCCATATCATCCTCTTCCTTTTCTTCTTTATTCTCTTCTACTTCTTCTGCTTGTGTACCAACTGACTCATCATCATCTTCATCTTCATTGTCAAGTATAGTCTCTTGATGTTTGATCCTTATTGTTTTTAAATCATCCACCTTGACATATGCACTCTCAAAAATCTTATGTAATCTAATATTGTAGCATCTATATGATTTCTTGGTAGAAGCATATCCAATAAAGATACATTCATCATATCTAGCATCAAATTTTTCAAGATTCTCATCAAGCCTTTTTATGTAACACTTACTTCCAAAGACCTTGAAGTATTTTACCGAAGGATCTCTCCCAAACCATAGTTCATAAGGAGTCTTATCACTATTAATCCTGAGCTGACCTTTGTTCAATATGTATACTACTATGCTTATAACTTCCCTCCAATATCCATCAGATAATATTTCTTCATTGAGCATAGTCCTTGCAACCTCCTAGATTGTTCTATTCCTTCTCTCAACAATCCAATTTTACTGAGGTGTTTTGGTAGCCAAGAATTGTATTTTAATTCCATGAGTTTCACATAAGAGGTCAACATATTTTGAGGTGAACTCACCACTGTTGTCTGATCTAAGACATTTGATTTTTGTCTCTTTTTCATTTTCAACAAGGGTCATAAAAAAATTGAATTTGTTAAGTGCTTCTAATTTGTCTCTCATAAAACATACCCAACCCATTCTAGTAAAATCATCAATGAACAACATAAAGTAGGACTCTCCTTGCAAACTCTTGGTCCTTGTAGGTCCACAGAGGTTGGTGTGAACAAGATCTAAAGGTTTTGAGGTTGAGTATTCTTTTGTTTTGAACCTTATTCTAGTTTGCTTCCCTAGTTGACAGTGTATACACATAGGATTTGAGGGCTTTATGATCTTTGGAAAGTTTCTTGCTTTCCCAAGATTGTTGAATTTCACTAAATTGTCAAAGTTAATGTGCCCCAACCTTCTATGCCATAGACAACTTTCATCTACTAAATTTTTATGACAGTCTTCATTCAATTTTTTATTTAGTATATATACATTCTCGGGAGTTCTAGGAGAAGCACCAACCAATTTTCCTAAGTCCTCTCTCCTAATATCACATTTATGGGAATCAAAGATGCAAATGTGCCCCTGATCACAGGTTTGGATGACACTTAATATGCTAGGTTTTAGTTTTTCAACAAGTAACACATCCTTGGCTTTGTCTTTTCCCAAACTCACAGTGCCTTTCCCAAGTATGTTACCTGAAGCATTGTCACCAAATGTAACTTTACCCTTTTGTTTTTTTAAGTTCAAAAACTTGTCCTTGTTTCCTGTCATATGTTTTGAGCACCCACTATCAACACACCAAATATCTTCTTTATCTTGGGCTTTCAAGGCAATAAGACATTCCTCTTTTGATGTGTTTTCTTTCCAAAGCTTCTTTTTCTCTCATGAAATTTGTTTTTTTTGAGACTTCCATTAATCTGAAACTACTGGATTTATGTCCATAATTATGACATCTGAAGCATTGTAGGTTCCCTTATTGTAGAGGTGCAAATGAGTTATAATTTCTGCTTTTAACTTGATTTGCTGTTTGGTTATCTTTAAGGTTATAGTTCTTAACCCTCAAGTTTTTCCTTCCATATGCTCTACAATTCATAGATTTGTGTCCGAAATTAGAGCATGCAAAGCAATAAACAAATAAAATGTGAGGATACCTGTTTTGATAAACCTTCTTTGGTGTTGTCTTATATTCCTTGATGGGTGGAAGTAGTCCTCTGGAGTTCTGATCATTGCTTGTCTTTTCTTCATCTTTCTTCTTGAATAAACTGAGGAGAGAAACTGCATAATAATTTGAGTTAACTTGGTTTTCTTCTTGAGAATAACCTACTCCATTTTTGTTACTTGAATCCCTTTGTGTGGTAATAATCTTATCTAATATTTTAGAGCTATTTTCATATCTTGTTTGAATGAGTTTTGCATCAAGTTATTTTCTTAGGTGAACTAATTCTATCTCCATTCTTTCACAGGTTATTTGTTTCTCTTTAAGAGACTTTTCCAGAATCTCTTCCATCCTATTTGTTTCTAGGATTTGGTTTTTTAGGTTGCTCATGAGTTTCTCCATCTCTTTTTCTTTCTGTTCATGTTTTTCCTTTTGTTCAACTACAAAATTTTTCAGCTGTCTATATCTATTTTTGTATCTTCTTAATTCATCCAAGGCATTGATAAGTTCTTCTTCCATATTAACCTCTTCTTCATCTTTTGACTCTTCCTCATGCTCAATTTATTCTATTTCATTAGGCTCTTCAATACCTAGAAAAAATACTTCATCATCATCACTGTCACTAGACTCCGATGAATTTCTTTTTTCTTCTTTTGAGTAAAAATTATTTTTCCCTTTGTAATTTTTTTTTCTTGTAGTTGGGTTTTCCCTTCTTATTGTATTGTTTATTTGTGTCTTCTTCATCTTCAGGGTCCTTCTTGGGATAGGGAAACTTGGCTGCAAAGTGGCCAACCTTTCCACAGTTAAAACATTTGAAGGGAAACTTGCCTTTATACCTCCTTGATCCTTTCAGAAGTTTTTAAATAAAATTGGCTTCTTCTACATCAGATTCTTCATGATGGTTGGGTTGAGTTTTTTACTTCTGATTTTTTTTTTCTTGAGCACCTTGAAATCTACCTCTCTTTTTGGGAGGCTCCAATGACCTAAGATTAACTCATAGGCTATGAGGATTCCATACAATTCATCCATGGTGAGTTGATCTAGACTTTCTCGATCTTCAAGAGTGGACACTTTAGGATTATACAACATAGGAAGTGTTCTTAGTATCTTTTCAACTAACTCGTTGTCCAACACTTCTACTCCCAAACCTCTGATTTCATTAACAATATTATCAACTCTTTTGAAGTACTCTGAGATATTTTCTTCATCCTTCATTTTTAGGCCTTCATATTGTACTTTGAGAGTCTGAAGTTTGGCCCTCTTTACCTTGGAATCTCCTACATATATAGTTTCCAATTTATCCCAGAGTTGTTTTGCTGTTTTACAATTTAGTACTTTAGCAAGGATCTTTTTACTCAGTCCAACTTGTAGTGTGTTTAAAGCCTTTGCATGTTCCCAAAATTTCTTTTTGTCTTTTGCTTTCGTGGGGGTGAATTTTGGAACATCATATCCTTTTTCAACTAATGTACATACTTCCAGTCCAATGGACATCAGATAGATTTTCATTCTAACACTCTAGAAAACATAGTCTTCACCAGCAAATAGGGGGACTTTTGATGACATCTTCAACTGCTGATCAATCCCGATGTATATTTCTCTTCAAGTGATTTAAACCCTTAGTGAAGAGACCAACTCTGATACCNTGAAGGACCAAATATTGTCACTGAGAGGGGGGGGGGGGATGAATCAGTGATAGAATAATTTTATCAAATTTTCTTTTGTTAATGCAATTGATATTTTAACAAAATATTTATCGTGGAACCCAATTGGGAAAACCACAAACACTTTTCTATTAATTGCAAAATTTTGTTTTACAAGTTACATAGAAGGAAGATGTTCTTCCTCTTAGATAAGAACCCACTGATCAGGATGCACCCACACCCCTATTCACCAGCTCCAACTAGTAGGAGGGTTCAAACTCCTGTTTAGTCAGCTACAACTGACAAGGAAGAACCTACTCCCCTGCAGGCACCAACCTGCCCTTGCACCTCCCTTCCTCCCTTAATTTATGAGTCTGGAAAACTTCTGAATTATATCTTGACTGCTCCTCTCTCTGCTTCTGTCATTTGATATTCAATGTATCTTCTGCATGCCAATAATTCTTCTATATCAATCACTGAACATATTAACTGCTTCTATGTATCTTTTTGTATTTTGATCTTCAATGTGTCTACTGCAGTCACACCATATTCAATTCTCAACCCTCTTATATATATTCCTTCATTATAAATTTTCATCAGAATTCACACCCTTTCATCACACCTCTTTGTCTATTACATAATCACCTTTTTTAAATAACACAGTCATGTTTAAAAAAAACATCTCTTCAATCTTTTATCTTAGCTTTTGATGTTTTCTTTAATTCATATATTTATTTAGGCTGTGAACAATTTATCATAGAGAGATGATATGAGCTATGAAATTGTGCTTCATGTTCTCATGCATAGTATAGAGTCTCTTTGTAATACTACATTTAAACCTAAGCTTTCTTCTAGATCTGCAAGGCTTCGTTCCACGATCATGCTTTACATGTTGTCACTGCTTCATTACTTGTGGTATAATATCTAAAATCTAATGACAAGGCGTCTATCAAAAAAACTAATATTCTCTGATTTTTCATAACCACACACACATCTGATTTGTAACTCTGACTGTGTGTAATATAAGTTTTTACCAATATTACACTATTTCCTTAGATAGACTCTTCTAGGATTTTAACATTTAAAAATCTAATATCAGTTATGATTTGTAATAGTCTTACCAGAGCTTTCACCGAATAAAATAAATTTATCACTGTCTCCGTGTTTATGTAGGGTTTTACCAACTTTGGTGGACATTTGATAATTGCAGTATGTGGATCTCTCGACAATCATTTTGGAATTTCAATTGCCTCTGTTACTTCTTCATGCAATCCACATCAAGTTGTTCTTTGACATTTTTGCAGAGATTGTGACAATGTTAGGCTTGAGACGTTTTGCAGGTTTTCAACTAAATATAGTGATCCTCTACTTTATCGCCCTGACAAAACTTTCGACGTATTTGGTGGTCTTTGACATCTAGACTTTAATTCAACTAGAAGTGGAAGTGGCGATCCACCAGACTTGGAATTATGCCAAGGACTCTGTAAAAATGACAGTTTCATTTCCATCTTACGTAATGAACTTCTCCTAGCCTATGGTCACTCATATGACCGTCACGCCAGTGGTGTATAAAAAAATATATTTATCCAACGTCTTAGTCACTTTGCCCAAAATGTAGGGGGCTTGATAGGTCGTCCCAGGCTCCAGGATGGTGAGATTCTCGAGGATTCCAAGCACCTAGAGCCCCCACCATACCCTTGCACTATGCATTGATAAGATATGGAGAGTGTTGTGTATATAAACCTATAGAAATAATTTTACACTATCAATGTGGGACTAAAACTCAACAAGAACTTTAATCAACACCGTCGATCTCTTGATCAGATGGTTGTTGAGTATCTACACAATAATATGTATCGATCGACTGCTCAGTCTTCATATGCAAGCTCACGAGCCTCTAGAGTAACTTTTCATGTTGATTGCTAAAGGCCAGTGAGATATAAGAAAAAGATTCATCTACATAAGCAGAGAGAAATTGCAGAAGGAATGCCATTATGGTCTTCTGTAGAGCATACAAAGTACTCGGAAGATCGATTACACATTTCAAATTACCATCATACAATTCCATTTCCATGTGAAGGGCACCCATCCAATCACTTGCATTTTGGAGAGCTTGAATTTGTTCCTTCCAAGGTAACAAACGAGATCTTAAAAGCCACGTAGGTCCCAATAAATATATAACTACTCCTCTAACAACAACATAATTGTGATATGCCTTCTCAATATTTCCAAAATCATTCATAAAATGCGTATGATAT
This sequence comes from Picea sitchensis, assembly GCA_010110895.2. Classification (NCBI taxonomy): domain Eukaryota; kingdom Viridiplantae; phylum Streptophyta; class Pinopsida; order Pinales; family Pinaceae; genus Picea; species Picea sitchensis. The sequence continues at coordinate 8,245 of SNQJ01S0128603.1, read as the reverse complement.
ATAACAAAAGAATCTCCAACAACATCCTCAAGTGGTAACCTACTTTGGTCCAATTTCTTCCCTTCTTTTGTGAACAAACATAATTGACCTTTCGAAGTCAGAACCACCAATATCTAATCTTCCAACCATGCTAATACTTGTGCTTCACTATCAAGGTTTACATTGTCAAAGAGCACATTAGTCCTCCTTATATTCACACAAAATTCTATAGCCACACCTCCGACTCGTGCAAACTGCTCTTTGACTTGCACAGAAACAAAGTCTTTTTGGATTTTCCCCTTAACTTATGCTTCCATCTTCGAGACAAAGAATCCCATTTCTCTGGTGTGCTTATTATTATCTGAGTTATAGAGCATTGCAAATACCTAATTTTGAATAGGATTGAAGTGTCTAAAATGTTGATATAGTGCTTTGTATGAAGGATCTCTTAACGCAGACACATGAAGTGGCTGCAAGTCCAACAACTTAGTCGGAGGTGGGTATTTCTCTAGAAAAATAAGATGTCTAAATGGATACTTCTGAGAGCCTTCTTCCATCCATTTCTTATCTTCAACTAAATCAACTATTGCCTCACTTTTTAACCTTCCAATCTGTTCAAGAATGTAATTGTGCATCTGCTCTGTAGTTACTTATTCCCGAAGCATGCCTCCCAACATAAACACTGTAATCAATGCATTTACATCTGATCAAGCTCTGAATTGAGACAAGAACTTGCAGAAGAGTTGACTTCCCAAGTTTCCAGCCTGGACCACTCCATGTTCCAAGAGAGCTTAAGCAAACCTTTCCATTGACATATATATTTGGATTAAAGAGAACTGATCCACAACCCATTTTAAGAAATATTACCATAGGTGGGACTTGTGGATAGTCTGGTGGAAGATAAATGTCAAATACAAAGACTCCATTTTGTGTTTTGTCTCCACATAAACTGTTCTTTAGGAACACAAAATTCCTCCTTTTGAAACCTTTCTTGTTGAAGTTTTACAGTGTTAGTCTCTTCTTCTTCTACTTGATGCCATAGTTGAAGCTCTGTACACTCTGTTTTAATAATATATTTACACAATGTTAGTCTCTTATTCTTCATCACAGTCACGCTACCATACACTCTGTTTCAATAATCTCTGTACACAATGTTAGTATCTTCTTATTCATCACAGTCATGCTACCATCATGATCTCTACTCTATCTTCTTTTCTACCCAAGTCTATTTCCTGATTACACTCACACTCTTATACACTGTAATATTGTGGATGGGGTGATTACATTAGTGCCAATGCCATCAATGCCAACCTGTATTTCCATATTTCCAACACAAAAAGGGAAAAGACTGCAACCAAGAAGAAATTGAAGAAGAATAACAAAATAGCAATGGATTTCATCTGGGAAGGATTACCTAATCCGGTAAGAGAAAAGTTTGGTTCATCAGCCAAAGAACTTTGGGATAAGTTACATGACATGTATTCTTCACCCATCTTAGATTCAAAAAATGACAAAGAATATGCAGGTACAGATCAAGAAGAAATATGTTCACCATGTCAAACAGATTCAGAAGATGAAGAGTACATAATCAACATAGGTATGTTGTTTTTCTTTAACTGTGAACAACACAGACATATTGAAATAGAATGCCATAAAGGAAATGAGACAAAAAAACTAATTGAAAAGGAAGAAAATTATGAAGTAGAATTGATTAGTACTTTAGATGAAATAAGAAAAGAAAGAGAAGAAAACATGTCACTCAAGAAAGAGTTGATGAAACAATAGGAAAGTCTTCACATTTTTGAATAATCCCAACAGGTTATCGAGAACTTAAGAACTCAACTAGAAGAATCCAAAAAGATCGAAGAAAATATTGAATATCAAAAGCAATATTTGGAAGCCAACATATCAGCAGAAAAGGAAGATGCAGAAATGAGAGAGAAGATATTGAAATATCACCTTAAGGAGAGAACTAATGATGTAAAACAACTTGAGGAAGAGTTTTGTCAAGAAGAGAAAGGACTTGAAGAAGAAATAATCACATTAAAAATCCATCTTGAAGAAGAGAAAAAAACATAAGAAGTCATGAAGTATCAGATAATGAAGAAAGAAGAAGAGGTTGAGAAGCTTGAAGAAGAAGTTGTCACATTGAGAACTAAAATCATCAAACTCAACAAGAATGTTGAAGAGACAGAAACATCCACATCAGCTAAAGAGAATGAAGAGAAGCACTCTAGGTTGGTAGAAAAGAAGAATGAAGGAATTAGAAAGAGTTATGCAGAAGTACTCAAAGGAAGGTATCATGGTCAACCAGAATCTAAGAAAACTATTGAAGAAACATATTCAAGAAGACCATCCATGTTCAAGCCACAAAGAAGCTTCAATCATGATCATGATCAGTCAAGGAAGAAATTCAGAAGGACTACACCACAAATAATATCATTCACTCCTAGGTATGTAAACTTATTTTATGGTCATTGTTTTTATTGTACTAATTTTGGACATAAGGTTGCAGATTGCAGGGATTATAAAAGAAATGTTCATGCAAGAAATGCCTATGTGGCCCCACGTAACATTGAATGTTACAAATGTCATAACTATGGACACATATCTAGTGATTGTAGAAGTATGATTGATACTTCCATGAAAGAGAACACTGATATCATATATAAGAAAGTATGGATAAGAAAACACGAAGAACAGGTGAACAAAGACTAGGTCCCAGAGATCGCAAGATTGGAAATAAAAAGAGATGAAGAAAATTCTATAGAGGAAAAGAAAGATGTCAGATACATAAAGATTTGGAAAATAACTAAAAGAAAAGAAGGACATGTAAATAAGGAACACGTTCAAGAGATTGTACTTTCAGGCACTGTAGTGAAAGATGAATGCACAGACATAAATAAATAAGTCAGAGCTCAGATAGATGATGAATATACTAATGTAGATGATGATGAATACACTTAAGAGAAGTAATTGTTCTAAGACATCCATCTTAGAGACTCTTAGATAATATGAATAATAGACATGGGGAGTATATGCGGTAGTTGAGACAAACCAAAGAACCATCCTTCGAGCAACATGAAAAATTTGAGTAGATAGATTCAATAAATTTAGTTAGCATATGTACAATATGATAGATTAATTAGTTGTAGTAGTACTTCATGATAGTACAGTGACATATGAGTCAAAATGATGGACAATTGTGTATCAGAGTCTTGAAAAATATGGACAAATATGGACGTGAAATCAACCTTTCTGAATGGGGAACTTGAAGAAGAAGTCTACATTGAACAACTAGTTCCTAGAGCATGGTACTCTAGACTGGATAAATATCTACAATAGTCAGGGTTCAGAAAAGGAAGTGAAGACAACAACCTCTACATCAAGGTAACTCAAGATGATATTTTATTAATTGAAGTTTATATTGATGATGTTATTTTTGGAAGTACTAATGACAGGTTAAGCTAGAAATTTGAAAAGGATATGCAGAATGAATTTAAAATTTCATTACTTGGAGAACTATCCTTCTTTCTAGGTGTTCAGATACATAAAAGAAACCAAGGAATTTTTATTTTTCAAACTAAGTATATTAGAGAAATGCTAAAGTGGTTCAGAATGGAAGATTGCACACTAGTTACCACTCCTATGCAAACCAGTTGCAAGTTGAGAAAATATGATGATTTAAAGTCTACAGACCAGAGGAAATACATGTCAATGATTGTTAGATTACTATATGTGACAACATCTAGACTAGATTTAATGCGGGCAGTTGGACATGTGGCACAATTTCAAGCAGCACCAAAGGAATCACATGTATTAGCAGTGAAGAGGATTTTCAGATATCTCAAAGGAACATAAGATTTTGGATTATGGTATCCAAAAGGAAATGATCTATCACTTATTTCCTACACATATGCAGAATGGGAAGGTTTCATTGATGACCGACGAAGCACCAGTGGAGCATCATTCTACTTGGGTGAGTGTTTAGTATCTTGGATGAGCAAGAAACAATCATTAATATATTTATCTACAACCAAAGCAAAGTATATTGTAGCAACAAGATGTTGTACTCAGGTTCTATGGATGAAACAAACTTTGATAGATATACAGGTTGAGTATGATGAGCCAATTCCAATCTATTGTGATAATACAAGAGCCATTAGTATCTCAAAGAACTTGATGATGCACTCCAAGACGAAGCACATTCCAATAAAGTATCACTTTCTACGGGAACAGGTTGTAGAGAAGAAAATCAGAGTTGAATATGTGGGCACAAAAGAGCAAGTGGCAGACATCTTTACAAAGCCGTTTCCAAGGGAATCCTTTGAGTATTTTTGCTAGAGACTCAGAGTAATTTCTACTCCAAAATGAATGATTATCTTATATGTCTTAGATTTACACAAGGAAGCACCATAAAGAGGACATTTCAGGTTGGGGGATCAGTTTCAAGAAGAGTTCAGTCAGGGGGAGTATCCCCGAGGACAGTTCAGTTAGGGGGAGAAAACCCGGATGGAAAGATACCTTTTCCATTGATGTCAAAGGGGGAGAGATTTATTATATGCAAAGGTAAATGCTTGGAGAAAGAGAACAGAGGCATCGTTCTAGGGGGAGCGACGGTCATAGGGGGAGCATGAGTGATATGAATTCAGTATTGCATCAAAGCGTTGCCATAAATTCCAAAGGGGGATATTGTTGATTAATTGAGTTGGTTGTCATTGATGTCAACCCTTGAAGAAAGTCCGATAGAAAATTCCGGTAGCATAAAGGTTTGGGTAATGGACCCAAGTTTGTTTGATGGATAATGGTATGAGTTTTGATATATTTTTAGGCAAGACTATTCTAGATGGATAGTACATGTCATGCCATTTTTAGTGGTATGTGGAAAGTCACATAACTCCTCACGGTTAGAGAGTTATGGCCATGTGAAGTTGGAGAACCCTCATGAGTCATCTAGAAGCCCCAAAAGGTCAAAGTGGTTGCAAAGAAGAAATTATTTAAATAATAAAGTGGAGTGATGAGTGTACTATAAGTCAAATTGGATATGAAAGAAATTATTTAAATAATAAAGTTAATGGAGAAATTATTAGGTGGACAAGTGGTTAGAAG
>SNQJ01S0128602.1:26105-42934 GCA_010110895.2 Picea sitchensis | reverse complement strand
TGCTAAAACAACTCTTTCAAACTCTCTAAATTTGAAACCCTAACTAACCCTAGCGTCTAGACTAACCCTAATAGTTGATGACGTCTTGCCTTATTTGAACCTTTGTTTGGACTAAAAGTTGCGGCTGACTCATCCCTTGATAGCCATAGAGGTATTGAGTAATTTCATTGGTCAATTTAGCCAAACGTCCACCTCTTTGTCTAGCTAACCTAACCCTAACTAGCAACAATATAGGTGACGTCATACTTGTTTAAAACCCTTGCTTGGCCTTAAAACGTTGAGGTATAGTCATCTATTTAATAAGAATTTGAGTTGCAGATCATATTCATAAGCTTAATTGACAAAACGTTCTTCTCATTGTCTTCAAATTTGATCTAATAATAGGGCTGACGTCACCCTAAATCTGCAATAGTGACGCAGCAACAATATTGGTGTATGAGCATATTTATTGCATTGTGATATAATAAAGATTGATTTTATACATTGAATGCAAGTATCACTTTGTTTTATTGAAGAAGTAATTATAAGCCTTTGTCTTTATAGCAATCATTGACTTCGTCAATAATTACACTCATTATTGCTCATATATGTTAAAGATAGTCATTACATTGAATGCAAGTATCACCTTGTATTTATTGAAGAAGTAATTATAAGCTCCTGCCTTTAATGTAATTATTGACTTCGTCAGTAATTACACTCATTATTGCTCAGATATGTTAAAGATAGTCACGTTTTACACAAACCATCGTAGCATTTCTAGTTTTATTTTGTCTGTCTCAAAATGTGTGCCATCCAGTTGGAATCATCTTCTTTGACTGGTCCATTTGGCAAGTGACCGTGAAGGGAAAAGTTACAGGACTCAAGATTCTTAAAACCCTTGATCCTTTTCCTTCAAACCGTGACATTAGGACGCCTCCTGGGATTAGCCAATTCTAAATAGAAAGAGCTCCCCATCTAGGTCACAGTGGGGAAGTTCGCCGCTTTGTCCTTATCTTCACCATTGTCTTTGAATTTCAAACCGCAAGGGATAACAGATCGATTCAGTACGCTTTAGGTGTTCTCCCTAGTATGATCACCAAAAAGCCCTCAAAGGCTTCTCGGGTGGTAATGCCCTTCCGCTCTACCATTGAAGCATCGATAAAATTGTGGATGCCCCACCATCCACCAACACCGCATTTCCTCAGGTTCCTCGCATTCTCCCTCATCCTCGGCGTATGAAACCCGGGATCCCCGAGAGTGATGCTGGTGTCCCTCGATTCTCCATCATGCTCCGCCATCTGCGGGTCCTCTCCCCGTCTCCTCAAGTCCTATCTCCTCATCCTCCCCGCTATCCGAGAAGACCTCTATGTAGTGTGACTTGGCCTTGCCTGCACACCTGTGACATGGTACCCATGGTTCCTTGCAACTGAAACACAACTTCTTCTTCCTCCTTAGATCCTGCTTGGTGGCATCATCCTTCCTGTTCCTGCCTGTCCAGTCTCTCTGTGGCTGTCCTGTGTCGTCCCTTTGTGGTGGTCCCCTGTCATTGATCTTCGTGGGGAAGTTCGGTCTCAGGTGAACTTGGGCTTGCAATCGACTGTGAGGTCTCTAGCTCGCTAATCGTGATCCGTAGTGTGAAGTAGGCTTATAAGCTCACCCATCCTCAAAGTGGCTCGTTTATCCCCTCCGTGAACAACATCACCAATCGGGCCCCGGAGATATCGGTGACCATCACCTATATCCTTCCGAAATTCAATATAAAGGCTCGAATCATGAGCCTCAATCGTACAGTCTCCTCGGAAAAGACAATTTCGGCCAAATCTATGCACCCCCGAACTCAAGATAGGTGACAATATGGGCATGTCCTGTAGTGGGATATCCCCGTGGTGTACCACCAGCCCTTGCCTCACCCTCCAAGTGTAATGTTGCCAACTTATCGGCATCGGTCTCCGCCATGGGTTCGTGTAGGTGTCGAAGCTGCGACCTAAGTTTCAGGCAGACTTCTCTCGACGCCCCATCGGCGGCGTAGGCAGCTTGCTCCATCAGGCCAGAATCAGTTCGCTGGGACCCTCGCTGAAGAACCTCGCCCTCACCCCTTTGAAGCAAACTCGGCAAAGTCATAACTTCTCTCAACTGGATCCATGGCCTTATACTCCCGGAAATAAGCTGCTAATGGCTCTTCCTGCTCTACCTTCCCTCCTGTTCCTGTCTCCGGTGGTCCTAAGATCTTTGGCATGGTAGATATAGGAGTCTCATTGTAGTCGTGAGGGCGATTATGAGGGTTGGTCCTCGAAGTGATCACCTCAATATGAGGTTTTGTGTGTGTTTCCCCCTTCTTCCATCCGGGCCTCTCTCTTCCCCGCCTCTCCCCTTTCTTCACCATGTTTACTCCCTAGAGCATAACCTGAGATTCTTCCCATGAACTCTCGGTTCTCCCTCTGACCCTCCGTGTCTGTGGCTTTATAAGCCCTTGATTAAACCATCCTCTCTGCCCTGCCGATTTGTATTTTGCCCCGAGTACCTCTCCATTTCTTCTTCAGCTCTCTGACGCTTCTATACCCCCGCTACCATAAGTGATGTTCTCAACCCTTCCTCGGCCATCAATGTCGCCCACAAATGGCCAAGAACATGCTCGATACCACCGAAATATTCAAGTGGCAAAGTTGAAAACTTTCTAGTTCTGTTGGACTTTTGTCAAACACTTTCATGTATTGGTATTTGACTGCTGAAAGTGAAAATTCAATAGACAGCGCGGTGTTTTATGTGTTTTGTTGGCTGATATTTCCAACCTTTATAACAATTCTTTCAATGAAAAGTACCCGCGTTATTTGATATTAAACAAAACCCACAAAATAATAATGAAATGACATTCACATCTAGATGAGAAAATTCAGTAAATCATGACTGTTCTTTATTTAATAACGATGCTGTACCAATAACAAGCAAATTGTAGTAGGAATACCTCTCCTCAAAGATGAGGGAGAAGTCTGCCATAGAAGATTATAAACCACAGTCATATTCAGCCATGAAGAATTGCCAAAATTTGCTCCCACGAGTTGATATAGGAAGTCGATTCATGTGTTTGTTGTGCTACTGTTGTGGAGGTTATAGCCCAAACGCAGCAGAGATATACCTCTTTGTACCGTATATTAGCCAGCCAACAGTTAAGGTCGCATCAGCAGGATTCTTGCTCTATCGCAGCCTCCTCTTGTCACTAAAGACTTGAAATGGAGAAACGGCCAGCCAATCAACACACAGCCACCAATGTCGACCTCAGTAGATTTGTCAACTGATGATCATGCCCCAGCCAAGGAAGATGCGAATTTGATGGTGCATATCTCATCCACAGGGAACAACACGCAGCAAGAGAAGGAGGACACGCCCAGCTCAAAGAAGAATGCCACTACCTCCCATGTGCCAAAGAAGAATGCCCTTTCTCTGCTCAGATCTGAGAATGAAATCTTCTCCAATAAATTTCTACGAAAACACAATGCCACACCGCAATGAAAAGTCTGAATGGCTTCTCCAATCTCCGGCTAGGACAGATAGTTTCACTAACGAAACAAATGGGTTTCCATTGAAACTCTGCTGTCACACCGAAGCTCTCCAAATTCAATTTCTCAAAATGAAGAAGTCATAATGCCTCCAATCCTCCAACGTCCTTTTGTCTTCACTTTTTCTTTTCTCCATTAAATATTCATTTAATTAATAATTGAGAGAAATACCCTCAAAGAGGGTTTAATAATAATAAACTCAATTTTCCTAAGTCACCCTTATAATTATAAAGTGACTTTATCAATATCATTTCCCTAGCTTGTCCATCTAATGGTTTACGGAAATTGGGTAAACCACCATCACGGCATTCGACCGCCTAGGGGAATGGGATATTACAAAGTGCCCCCAAGTATGAGAGAGAAGTGGCTGCCTAAGTACACCGGTATTGATGCAATCAGTGCCGAGGAGCATGAGCAACTTTTTGGGCATTTTTTCAACTTCACCCCATTATTGATGATGCCGAAGACTTCTTGGTCAGTTGAATCGTTCTCCACCACCCTCCTTGATGCTTCAAGACGTTGGTGTACACAGTCTTCCCGGGATGGAAGTATTAAGACCATGGATAAATTAAAAGAGGCTTTTCTCAAACATGGAGCATCAAGGAAGACCCCAACATGCCGTTGATAAGGCTGAATAACCTCTTGAAACAAGAGAATGAGACCATTAGAGAATTCCAAACTAGGTTTGAAACCCTGTTGCAAAAGATCCCTCTCAGTCATCATCCAGCTAATAATTTCCTTCTTTAAATTTACACCAAAGCTTTTACTGGCCAACTAGGGTATCTCCTCAGAAACCCAAGAAGCCCAATAGTTAGCTACAAAGATTGAGGACAATCTCGACTCATCCAAAATCGATCCTTTCTCAACCCCAAGGGTCAGAATGGACACTAAACCCAAGATAATCCACAACACTGAGCCTTCCTCGAACCTTTGTGCCTTAGCAAAATTTCGCATGACTATGGATGGCATGATGAGAAACCAAGAACAAATGATGAATAGGATTTCCAACCTAGAAAGAGCCCATAATCATGCACCAAGGGTCCCATATAAAGGCCAATTCCAAAAGGGAAACCAAGTTTATAGACCAAAGAATGATCAAGAGATTCCTAATGCTTTATCTCCTACAAACATCTCTTCATGGATGAAAACCATTGGTGTTTGGAGTGTAGTGAAGCACACTGGAACATGAGTGTCCCTACAATAATGGAGGCCATGACCAAGTAAATATAGTGGGCCATATTATAGAGGGATCCTAGATTTGTTTGAATATCTCCCCTGAGGAACATCAAGAGGGCACACAAAAGGAAGCATCCATGAAGGCTAGGATGGAAGTAATAAACAACTTAGACCAGGAATCAAGAGAGAAGATGAAGAAACAAGAATTTCAAGTATACTAGACTCCAGTTAGCTAAACCAACCTCTCTACCAATCATGCAATAGCCCAAACAAAGCCTCCACCTTTGAACATTCTCCTTCCTAAAAAACCCTCCCAAAACCGAAATAGTGGATTTAAACTTTGACTGGCGGCGCATTATCCAATATGCTTTTGACCATCCCTTTGAGAGAAGTCTTCAAGGTACCATCTATTAAGGATAGATTTGATAATTTCTTCAAGGGATCAAATGGACCAAATTGATCCCCCTATCATGTTACAAGTTGATCACTTAGGGTCCAAAGAGATACGTCATCCACCCTCTTCCGTTTGTTCCGTCTGCCGGAATAACAGTGATTCTACCAATGGAAAATGATTAGTGAAGCTAAGATGATAAGCCCTTGTCATAAATAATTGGGCTCTTAAAAGTCACACTCCATCTACAAAATGTGTGTGCTTTGAGTCAGAGCCATACCCACATGGGGTAATTGAAGATGTTCAAGTGTGCCTTAAAAAATACCCCAAGAGAGTAATCCATATGGATATTGTGGTAGTAGACGCCCTTATGTGTGGGGATGTTATTGTCTAGGAAATTTGTCTCAATGTTGGGTGGCACTCTTGAGATTGACCTCCTCACCTACGTCAATATACCTTTGAACAATGCAACAATAGGACGTCTCCGACGTGCTGTACAATGACCATAACCCATGTGCAAGAAATTAGTGACCCTATCAAAGATGATAAAGCACATGAACAAATCATGGAAAGTCTTCGTGAATTTTCTCCTATTGATATGCTCCTTTGGTAAAATAAAGGAAGACTTTGATCAAATACATGGTCCAAGAGAGTAGCATTACCAACAAATCCTAGATAAGTATAAATACAAGGAAGTTGGGGTTGTAAAGTTACTAAAGAAGGGAGAAAGTGATATATTAATTCAGCCATCCCAACAAGAAGTCTTCACAGCTGCATCCCACCCTCCTCCCTATGCACAATACACCAAGGTTGTTCAGAAAACAACCGTGATTCGTAACCAAAGAATACATAGAGGGGATGTAGTATGATGTGGGATGCCAAGAAAGGGGAGTTTCCACACGTCAAAGTAATTTCCAATGTTAGTTTGGACCTTTCTGTGAAGCTAGGTTGGAATAAAGTCAGTTGATGATTCTTACCACTTATCTACATTGGAAGGAAGAAAACATCCATCACCACCACGGGCACTTCCTCAAACCTCACCTCGTAGTAAACTGGCTTCACAAAAGCTTAGCATTTGCATTCATTTTTGATACCATTTGCATTTCCATAGAGTAGTTTGTATTCACATTTGTATATATGCTTGTTTTCGTTTTTGTATTATATATGAGCTCTAAGTGATCACCACCCCAAATGATTGTTATCTGGCGTTGAGACTGCTGCGTCACAAGTTATGCCGTAGATGAGGTTCTCATGCCTATAGGAGCACATGCCCTCGAAATTGGAGCCGATGTTATCCCATGAGGTAACTATGAGATTATGCCTCGAGGCCCATGTCCCAAACATGAAAACACCCAGAGCGATCGGTTTCTTATACACCTGAGGGGCTCATCTTTTCTATTGTTCAGCTTTCCACTTTTTTCAACAAAGAATAACATCCTCACACTGGCCTCGGTCCTTCAGAGTGAGGGTCTTGCTCCATGAGGTAATAGAGTCCCGTATCGGTATGTGTCACTTTGATCCTCAAAACCTTGAATATGTGCATTCAATTCTTTTTGGTTCTAACAGGTGCTTGGATATTATACCTCTCCATTTGACCATCTCTGGGTGGATTGACAGGATGCCCTAGTAGGTTGGTACCCATAGGGTTTGAGCTGCCACCGGAGGATCTATGAAACCATCGCCTCCCACCATACCTTTCCCTACTACTTCCATATTTCCATCCCATTACATCACCGGTCCGAGCATCGGGTTGGCCAAATATTTGTGCTGCTGTACCTTTGTGTGGGAAGAAGTGGCCAAAGGCCCAAAGGGTAAAAGCAAATGGAAAAAGATAGAAGCCAAAGAATGAAACCTTATAGCTACCAGTGGATCCGAAAGCAAAAGAAAGCTTCTCAACAAGCAGAAACAAATGTAGGGACCCATAAAAATAATAAAACAAGACCTAGTTAGAGGATAGGGTCTCTCAATGGAAATTTATTATGTCCATGGGCATGTAGCGGCATGGCTGGTTTACCAACGCTTGGTCACCGACTGTGGTAGTGGTGGCATAGCCAAGAGAAAGGGGGTCTCATCACAAGCCGCCTTCTCATTTTCGCAGAAATGCTTGTGGTGGGTAACATTGCCACCACTGTCACCACCGTATGCTGTCCCCTATCTAGCCCTTGAAAGAAAAAGCACAGAATAAAGAAAAGTATGGTATTGAATGGCTTGAAATATTTGTGATCCATGACAAGCTTAACTCACCCTCTACGAGGCACCCACAAGTGAGCCATACATTTCCCTACTATCATAGCACCCCTTTCCCAGACATCCCCTACCACATCATCCACTTACATGGTTTAGATTTGTTTTCCTAAAACTCATAATATCCGAGTATTGTTCAATAGGGATGTCCTAGCTTCCTCCAAACTTGGCTTGTAGATTAGTATAGTACTGTCTTTGAGCACTTGTCCAAGTGGGGCAATTTTATGCAATACAGCCAATAATTTGATTATTAGCCGTGATTGACATTGCTATGGATCCCTCAGACTTATGATCCCATGGAGGGCGTAGCCTTTGATGTTCAGGACCATTCCCGGCGGACAGGTATCAGAGGTTCGGTGCACATGGGGGGATGATTTGTTCGGACCTCCATGTAATGAAAAGTCCACTAGATGGATGTTGAAACCCCAACCAAGGGCAGAGGGATACCAAAGGCTTGCAAAGTTGCACCGGAGAAAAGGGAGGACGCTCCACCAAAGGTACTATGCACTGCACCTGTGGGTTTGTTCCCTAATTTCAGATCTAGGCTTTGGAAGGCCATGATGTCACCCAGGATATTCATGACGTCATCCAATGCTTGAGGTTTTGGGAGGTAGTTGTGTGCCAATCGGTAAGTTCCTGAGGCCTAAGAAAGCTCAACGCTTGCTCCAAGAGGCTAAACGCTGCCCCAAAAGGCCTACGTGAAATATCTCTAAGTTGAAATATTGGAGAAAACCCTTGAATTTGGTGTTGGACTCTCGTCAAACAGTTTGCATGCTTATGAGTTTATGGCTGTAGGTGAAAATTTGACCTGACAGTTTACATGTTTCTTTGGTTTGTTTGTTGTTTAGTGGTTTTCTAGACCCTTATGACTCCCCCAATGAAGTGCTGGCATGGTGGCTTTGATTTTGGCAAACTCAGTGATAAAGAAAAACAATCACATATGCAATAACAAATTGACTAGAAATGGTTGTTCTTTATTGAATGTCAATGGTTGAGCTGATTACAATTGAAATGGCATTAAATACCTCTCATATACACTGACAAAGACTAATAGGTGACACTAGAGGCCTCCAACCTCATCCAACAATGAAGAAAATCCCCAAATCTGTCCACACGACTTGACAAAGGAGGCCGACTCATATGTTGACAGCTTGTTGTTGGTTTGGGCTTTATTTGGCAGCCCCAAATCTGTGGTATCCTCCTCTGCACGCAAGGTCCAGCCAGCAAGGGGAGGTCGTCCAGCTCTAATCCCCTCTTGTGACTCCACACAACACCAATGGGAATCCTCCACGCAACACACATAAGTAAGACACTGCTCAAGGAATGAAGACAGGACATGCTCAAGGGACACGCAGCCTCATAATATAGGATCAGCAGCGACCACAAGGAATGCACGCCCACAAGGAAAATGCGCCTTGGAAAGGTGGAGATTCCCACTCCCACGACCACACGCAGCAAGGTGATAGGAAATGCGTCCATCTCAGGAGAACGACCCTACCCTTAACTCGTGCCAAGAGAAAATTACCCCCACTTTTTCAAATCTGCAATTGAAATGCTTCCCACACTGAAGATCTTCGAACTACAATGCCAAATCCCTGCAAATAAAAAGCCTGAATGGCTTCTCCAATTCCAATGATTGGGCGTATAGTTTTACCACTAACGAGATTCCACGGCTAGGGCAGATAGTTTTCACTGTCGAATCCGAGGTGCCTAATGGGTTTCCAACTCAAACCCTCGCTTTCAACAATCGGTGCCTTTCTCCAAACTCCAATTTTAAATGAATAGTCTATATAATGTCCTTGTCCTTTATTCTTCACTTTTCTTTTTCTCCATTAAAAATATTCATTTAATTATTAATTGATAGAAATACCCCTCAAAGAGGGGTTTAATATTAATAAACTCACCATGTTTTCACTTCTTTATAATTTGAAAGTGACTTTACCAATATTGTTTCAACTCATCCATCTAATGGTTTATACAGTTTCCCATAAACCATCACCTGCATCCCTAATCGCCTAGGGAATCGACATTACATAATGTCACCCTAAAAGGGCATGACGTCATCATTTATGCTTGACTAGGGTTTAATTGTAACATTTAATGTAAAAACTGGATTTTGATGTAAACTCTGCCATAACGGCCTTTTGACCTAAAGTAAAATTAAAAGTCAATGGTATTGTATAAATAGAGAGCCAAAAATCTCATTTTATGATATTTCACTTACACTTGTGTGAGGTCTGAAATTTGCATCCCTCATTAGAGTTTTGGACTGAAATTTAGGCACACTTGTTGAAGAGGGCTATTGGTGAAATTGGCATTTTTCTTGGTGGGTTCACAACTAGGGTTTTGCTTGATAATGTTTGGTGAATGTAAGTAAAATTGCAATCTTCCTCTTACTTGAATGGTTATGGTGTTTTACTCTACATTTTGTTATTTATGAAATTGCTAGCCTAAAACCCTAGGGAATCAAGCACATATTATTGTCCTTATCTCAATTTGCTATCCACCTACTAGATTGTGCTGTAAGGAGCCATTTTATTTTTTGAAGATATTGCTAGGGCCTTCCATTGCAACACCCTAGCATTTGTTCTTCTCATCCCAGTCATTTTACTCTTATCTTGTTGAGTTAAAGAAGGAGAAAACTCTTCACAATAGGGTTACCACACCTAGTAGCCTTTTCCGCTAGGGGTTTGGTGGTTGAAGCCTTGGCTTCAACCACTTCATCCATTAAAATTCCTCTCATCTTTGGCTCACATATCATCTTGCTCCTTCAATTTTTGCAGCCACTTATTGACTCCATTTTCCTATGAAAGCACTAGTCTAAGACCTATATCTTGAGTGTTTTGATCACAACCTTCAAACATCTAAATCTTTGAACAAACTACTAACACCTTCTAAACCTAGATTAGATTGATCTACTAACCCATTAGCTGCTACCATTCAATTAAGTTACAGCCATATTTCACAGCATTTAAAGCTTCTCTAAGCTATTGAAAAGATTGACTAATGCATAGCCTTATTTGCTTTTGATGTTGTTATGATATTGATGATTAATTAGTCCTGCTCATTCTGAAGCTTTTCTAAGGCATTAATGGTGAAGTATTGTCTTATGATTATTGTTGCTATACATCTTTGTTGCTTCATCAATATATTAGTCAACTGCTTTTATTGGAAAAGTCTATGATTATATGAAGTACTAACCAGCAAGTGTTCTTGCAAAATATAGTTTTATGTTACTTTGTTCCGGGCAGGTACACTGTTTACATTTCATTAAGTTGTTTAACCAGACTTTCATCTGTGGTGACTTGTGAGGGGGAACCTTTACTTGGCCTTTATCCTTCACATTCTCAAAACCCTGTGTCACCGGGGAAGTCTCCCCTTGTAGCTCCTGCTCTCGGTACTCCATGTCTAGGACCATGTGGGCCTCGAGACATGATCTCCTAGTTATCCCCAGATATCGGGGATAACAGGGCCTACCACCCTAAATAGAAAGAGATATCCTATTGAGGTGACAGTGATAGGATAGTCTCCCGTTAGGCCAATTTTTCTTGATTTGCCTTTCCCTTCTGTCAAAGTACAAATTGCGCGATAACACTCCACATGGCACTATGGTGGAACACCCTTCTTAGAATGAGAACACATGGCACAAAAGACTTCTCTACAAGGCTGGTTGCACTTTATTTAAGGAGTCGTTCACCATCTCGGACCAGTTTTGGGTGCAATCATGGCAATGGAATGGTACTTTGTTGAGGCCATCCCTTAGTGTAGCTCACACATGACACACCTACTCATAAAATTATTACTAAAGTAGCCTTGAAGACATATTTGGTGGAGGCACTTGCTTGGAAGACTCTAGAAGACCATTGTTAAATGTTGATTATGATGTACTAGTGTTAATTGGAGTCATCCCATTTAGAAGCCTCTAGAGTGGCACAAGGATTAAGAAAAACATTTTTATATGAGACATCTAGCATGAAGAAGTGACACTTGGGTTTTTGACATCTTCAAAGGCTTAATTTGTGGAAGTGCCCTACTTCTAGGAAGACCTTGAACATTCTAATAGTATTTTATTCCTTGAGAAGTTACAAGAGAAGAATATAAAAGGAGGACTCTTCCACTTGGCAAGGTCTTTTCATTCTGGACAAATCCCTGTACTCTTGGGCTGTAAACCCAAGATATCTTGTGCAGGTTTCTGGAGCTTATTTGAGGAAATATTCAGGGCTGCAAACATCTATTGTAAGGCTATTATTGTATATTGTCTTCTTCTCTCTTATGCTGGAAATTTTTCTGCTTGTAGAGTTTTATCTTCAGCATAAGAGGTCCGAAAAGTGACTCTCTTGTCCTCTTCAAGACCCTAATTTCAGATCTGAATTTTGTTATGTACATGGGCTGTTCTCTTTAATAAAAGGCTGTTTTTTACTTCATTTTTCAGATCTTGATATTATGTGATGAAACAAGAATGCAATAAAAATACTAGGGCATCTTTATGAGCTTAGTATGCTGGCTGAAATATAATTTGGAAGCACTGTTATAACTCAGTTGGGTGGATGGTTTAAGCATCTTTCTGGTTTAATATTGTCCATCATCAAGTCTTCTAAAGCCTTAAAGTTTTTTGACTCCATTTTGCCCAAGTAGAAGGCATTAATCTACTTGAATCCACCACCTTATATTCATTGTATATCATAAATATTTTGATTGCTAAATCTGGTTGGCTAAAGAAGAATATAAGGGTAACTAAGCAATCTCATTTAGGAAGACCCCCCTTCTGCTAGAGGATAACCGGCCTAAAGTGAAGGGAAATCCTACTAAGGTGACATTGGGTGGGGTTTCTAGAACGTTGCCCTAGGTTTGCATTCTTGTTTGGGCTTGAATATTTTACAAGTGTAGATTTATAAAATAACAAGACACAATTTGGAACTAGGAGGGTCACCCCTTGGAGGAGGCTTTGGTTTCCCGGATAATAAATATAGTTTATTACTATTATATTGCTTGAAATTGAATGGAACAAATGTAAATATTGATTTCAATTCATGACATAAATTGATGAAATAATGACAAATGAAATCTGCACAAAATTAAGTTTATCATCAAAAGCATTTAATGTTCCTCTACTTTTGTAATATATTATACAGCTATAGTGCAAGGGGTTAGGTCAACCAGTGGCTGCCAATGTTGTTGGGCATTTAGCTAGTTTTGTGCCAATAGGTGTCCAATTCAAATCCCACTAGGTTAGGCACACTAGTCTACATTGATGGGTTCCTAGGGATGCCATCCACAAATGTGGGGAAGCATCCTTTGAGTTTTCCCACAAGGTTTTCCTTGGACAGAAAATACATAATAGCTAACTAGTACTTCAAACAAACAAACAAATCCATGATGAATGAAAACCATACCTCACCAAGTTGATGTAAGAAACTTAGTTCACGTGCTTTCACTATTCCTTGTAATTTCCTTGGTCCCACTCCAAAGCCCTGTGGAGGCAGGCATCCTACACATTGAAAGCTAGAAATTGTGAAATTCCTATCCAACACCAAAAATAAAGGTACGAGTTTGATTAAAATCCCAAGGCATTTGTTAAATACCATCTCAAACAAGCACAACCAAACAAAAATACTTGGAATTAAGCACAAAGAACAAAAATCTTAAATCATAATTTATAATACACGATTTAACTCCATTCGAAATAGACCAACTATTATCCCTTATGTTGCATGAGAGGTAAACTTGGTTTTACGCAAGTTGGTGTCATGATTCTAGCCTTCCAAAGGTTGGGATATTGAGGAGGTTGCTTCAGTTGTGCCTCAATTTCTTCATGTACCAACATCATGGTGATCATATAGTCATGTTCTAGTCACTTTCACTTTATGTTACATGGTTAGTTCATGAGTATCCTCTAGCATGGTGATGTACTCACCTATTGTTTTCCTAGTTTCATTCATTTCCCATGACATTTCCACAATTTCACCTACGTAATTTGTTTATTGCAAGCATATCATCACTTTTGCCTAAGTGGAATCTACTTCACCCCTACATTTTCATCACACTTTACCACTTTGTCTAGGTAGTTTGTGTATCACATCACATTCCTACCTCTTGAGTCTTACCTAGGAAAAATTCACTTTTACACTTACATTTCACCTCATTTCATCTCCTAGAGAGTGCATGGTACATTTTTCCTATACTTCCCTAAGTTTATTACCATATTAACCCCTCAATTCTAATATTTCCACTTTTTCCAATGTTAACACACCTAACTGGTTCATGATATTTTGATTAAACCCTAAAACCTTAGGTTAAGTGCTTAATTATTAGCCTATTAAGTGTTCTAATGTTCTAATACTTCATTGAGGCTAATTCCCTAAGTTTCATTTGCTAATTATCACTAGGGAACACAACTTATGTTATCACTTCCCCTTTGGCACACATGTTGAGGCAACCCACAAGAAAAGCAATTCGCCCTAACCTCATTTTAGCCTTGTTCACACATGCCAACCTTATCCAAGCTTCATCCTTATCCCTTGGCATGAGTTTTGAGGAGGTTGTTGACTAGGGTTTTACTATGCATGCGCACTAGGGTTTTTACCCTCCACCTCATCCACTCATGCACATATCCCTAGGTCATTAGGTGGTGCACTCCATTATGAGGACTACTTAACCTTGTTCACACCTTTCACACATTTTGAAGTGACTAGTGATGGTTTGACTGGGTCAAAGGAGGTCCACTTGCACATTATTTGAGGCGATTTCATGGATTTTATGGGGACCCATTTGCACAAGTACCTAGGGTGCACTTTCTATCATGGTCTCTTCATGCTTGAATTGGTCAAAGGATGCACAAACTTCAAGGGCACACTCTCTCTCCCTCTCTTCAAGGGCACATGCATGCATGAATATTTAATTTGATGATGGCTATTATGTGGACACAAGGCACTCCTTCCTAGGGCGCACTAGAGGAAGAAATATTTTATTATTTTAACCAGGTCAAAGTGGACATAAAGAACATTTTTCAAGGGCACACTAGATAAAAGAGTATTTTATTATTTTTATCTAGTCAAAAGGGTCCACGAAAGCTCAAAGACCAAGGGCACACTTGTTCATGGAGATATTCAAAGGGCTTCTAGAAGAATCACTCAACCATCAGGCTTGGCTTTTGAAGAGCACTCTCATCATTGAAGCTTTACACATGGCATTCTTGCACCTACTTTGGAGATGTTCTCTACCTATTTGACCAAGCATTTTATTTCTATTTTATTGAGGTGGTTATTTTTGGAGAGCACCCTCATCATGAGGCTTGTACACTTTTCATTTGTGCACATATTTTGGTAAGTTCCCTACCTTATTGACTAGGCATTCTCTTGAAGAGCGCCTTGCACATGAGGGAGACAAATGGCACTTGGATCTCACCTTGCATGAACTAGAATATGGAGGAAGATGACATGTGGCATCACATTCATCTAGAAGATTGTATCTAGTATTTTCTATGGGCCCTTTTGTCCTAATTCGCCCACTTAAGTTGTTATTGTAAATAATTTTAGTATTTTCCTTGTATAACCACAAGAGGAAAATATTATTTTGTTGTAGAGGATATTTGAGCTAAATCCTATATAAAGGTTTGCTCTTTCCATTTGGGATTGGGGGATTGATTAATGAAGGAACTTGTGAGTGTAATGTCCCCATTTTTGGACGTTATTACATTACAGAGTGTTATGCCTACCAGAGTAGCCAGATAGGGGTGACAGAGAGTTCGGGAGATATTGAGGGGTTTTATTGGGCCCAACTTGCATCGTTCATCATCAGGATCCATTCTGCACATCTTGGCTTTGGTTCCATTGCATTCCAACGATTTCCGTAATTTTGAGTTATTATGGGTCATATCTTAATTAAATTCGCTAAGAAGGTCATAATGGGCATATTACTTGGAGAAACCTATTAGTGTAATAGCTCATCGGAATCGATAGGAAGAGCATTACAAGATAATATGATGAGAAGTGACTTTCAATGGCCGGAGAAGCCATAAGGATAGATAAATCATCTTTTAGAGGTAAAATGGTTAATTAATTAATTAATTAATTAAGTGATTTGATCAAGGAATAATAAAATAAGGTAAAAGTCACTTGGAGGGAAAAGGTAAGCTATAAAGGAAGGGTAAAGCAACCTAATTCATCTTTATGCAGATTTTGACTTGTCATGGAGGAGAAAGGCACATCTCAGGAGAGGTAGCTCAGTGGATTCCAAGAGGAATAAACCAATGGTTGATTTCGGTGTTGAGAGACACACCCTAGTCACCGGGGAGATCACACAGGTCTTCCATCCATCTTCAACAACATTTCTACAGGGTTCAGCAGCAGGGGCCACTTGTTTAGGGAGAGGGCACAACTTCTGAGGAGGTTTAGTGGATCAACTTGTCCCATTCGGGGAGAGTTCAGAGATTCCCCTTCGACCCATTTGAGAGGCAGACCATACGCATATTTTTCCTGGTTTCTCGTTAGATTCTGATGGGGGAATCATGAGGGACGCATTTTCCGGACATTGGGAGTGCGACACTTGAGGGAGGACACATTCGGAATTCCCGAGCGATCATCAGATCAAATCCAGGGAAACCCTTCCGACCCATTTCACAGTAGGCCAGGGCGATCAATTTGAGACACATCTTAGTCGATCCCGACGGTGGAATCACTAGGGCGCAGTTTTCCAGTAGTAGAGGGGTGCATTCCCCTAGGGGTATCCATCCGAGTCCAGACACACCAGCAAAGGGGCCGGTCAGTCACTAGGAATGAGAGGGACAGCAGGGCGCACTGTTTGGGATAGTTTCCAGACCGATCTGAGAGATCTAGCCACCAGGGAAAACTTTCCGGACTTGCAGCAGTTACCGCGCAAGCTGCCATAGCTTGCAGATCACCCATTGATCCCGCAGTGTTCATCTATCATCGGGTATTATCATTTTAGTTTGCTTATTGTATTCCAATTAAGATCCTTTTGTCATTGATCTAGCCAAGTGATTTATTTTATTGTCAGTCGCACTCGGCATTGTACTCTGGAGATATCATAATATATGATTTATAGTCTTCTGTCTCATTTACCATCTGTATACTCAATATTTATGTTGTAAACAATTAATCATACACACACATTAACAGAGTTTCCCAGACTAGCCAAGTCAGGAACATTATAGTGAGCAAGATCCAAGCATTGGAATAAAGGTGATCTTATATTGTTGTCTTGGCTTTGTATAATTATATGTACACTTTGTTATGTGTGGTAATATGTTCTAGGTGCACCATTGGAGAATTTATATTACAAGTTCGAATTGTCAAATTTAATTTGGGAACCATAGAAGAGAAGCCTTGCTACATTCGAGGAGGTAAATGAACCATGTTACAGCCCTGTTATCCCCGATTTCATGGGATAACTAGGAGATCATGTCTCGAGGCCCACAGGTCCTAGACATGGAGTATCGAGAGCAGGATTGACCTGAGCATGGCCCT
>SNQJ01S0128600.1:65213-81490 GCA_010110895.2 Picea sitchensis | reverse complement strand
AAAGCATAAAGAAATGGAAGCACTACTTGTTAGGGAAGGAAACAATCATACATACATATCACCAACCCTTATAGTATATCCAAGCACAAACCAAACTCCAACAATATCAACATTATAGATGGATGGGTTTCCTACAATAATTTCATTTGGTAATCAAGTACAAAAAGGGTACAAGTAACAAGGTAGTGATATGCTTTCTAGACCTCCTATTGTTGCTTCTACTATTTTGAAGAGTGCTTCTTTATCTCATGATATCTATGTGGAAAAATATGCCATTGATGAATATTTTAAAGAAGTATATGAGAAGCTAACCCATGGTGCACAGGTAGAGAACTATTTTCTACAGGGAAAACTACTCTACCATCTTGGAAATCTATGTATTCCTACAAGTGAATGAATCCATGTAATATGAGAATCTCACACTTCTCTTATGTCTAGGAATTTTGGGGTAGGAAAAACTATGACTCGTTTGCAGAGGTTTTGTTACTCGCCTCAAATGAAAGTAATTGTAACTAAATATGCAAATGGATGTGTGATGTGTTCTACTTGTAAGCCCACTAATAGAAAACTAGGGCTATACTCACCACTACCTTTTCCATCCCATCCATGGGAAAGTATCTCCATGGATTTTGTAGGGTGTTTACCAATGTGGAAAAGGGGTCATGAATATTTGTATGTTGTAGTGGATAGGTTCAACAAAATGTGTATCTTAATGCCATGTAAAAAGAATATCACTACTAAGTAGACTGCTAATCTCTTATTTCAGTATGTTTGGGTTCACTTTGGGTTACCCACATCCATTATCTCGAATCGAGATACTCAATTCCTTGGGGAGTTTTGGACAAGCTTATGGAGAATGATGGACACCAAGTTGAAGAGGAGCACTTATTTCCATCCACATACCGACGAATAGAAAGAGGTTGTTAATCGGACAGTGGTAATTGTTCTTCGAGGCTACTGAAGTAAGAATCCCAAAGTATGGGATGAACAGATACCCTATATACAACATGCTTACCACTGAGCCTTACATTCCTCCACTCAGTGTTTTCCTTTTGAGACATTTTTTAGTTACCTATCTAAAGTTCCTTTGTACTTGATGTATGGGAGAGATGTCAATTCAAATGAAGAAAGAAATGAACAAAGAGCCCGCAAGTTCATCCAGAGGATCCAACAGGTACACCAAGTAGTCATGGAACAATTGGAGAAAAGCCAAGCACATTATAAATATCAACATGACAAACATGGGGTTGATCATTAGTTCTATGTTGGAGACTAGGTATGGCTTCACATCAGCAAGGAGAGATTGAAGGGTGAAGGCAAGAAACTCAAGCCCATTCGTTATGAACCCTTCACTATTTTGGAGAAAAGTGGTACCAATGCTTTTTGTCTAGATCTTCCACCTTATATGAATATATACTCAGTTGTAAATTTAGAGAACTTGAAACTTTTTGAGCCTCCCATGATCATGGATTATGATGAGGAAGTTTCAATACCTTCAGTTGACTAGTTTTCTCCTGAGTACTTGGATGAGTTAAAGGAAGATATCATCCTAGACAGAAGGACGAGGACTTCACGTAGGGGTGATGTTCATTATATTCAAGTAGGATTAAAGGGCACACATCCAAGCAAAGAAATGTGGATTGAGAAGGACAAGGTGAGGGAACTCTTCCCTCACTTATCTGTTAATTGATGAAATCTTTTGGTGGTCCAAAAAGCTCTCAGTGGGAAGGCGTGATCCAAAAAGGATCTAGAGAAGACTAAGGATAGCTCAAAACTCACAGAAGCAACTCAGGCATCTTAGAATGGCCTCAGTAGACAGCGAAAGGGAAAAAATTCAAAGTCCTCAAAACTCAGTGAAAGTGGCATCATCGAGAAGAGTGTGTCGCGAGCTTTTCAATGGCATAAATGACTTGTCAAACATAGTTATGGATCAAAAGATATTCACGATCAAAGTTTGGTCAACCTATCCCAGTTAGTAGGGGATGAGTCATCATTTGTACTGTTGATGCTAGCATCAATACAGATGATGTCAGCATCTATACAATGTACGTGTCACATGCAGGAGGCAACATGTGTCATGCAAATGTTAGCATGACATCATCATGGTGAGATGGCAACACCAGAGGTTGCCACATGTCACTTATTTTTGGATTTTTTTGGGTCGATCCATGGACCAATGAAAAAGAACCATGTGGCAGTCTGTACAACCATGTGGTAGACCGTACGGTGACGTGGTAGGATGATGTGGCAGGCTGAAATGGATGTTTGGGTGGCATACTATACATTGACGTGGAAGGTGTCTGTACAGGTGGTTGGCATGGCCCAATGGTTGGCTGCCACATGGCCTAGTCATGGGATGCCACATGGAAGTGGGAAAACTCCTAATGAGGGCCCAAGAACTAAATTTAAAAAAAAATAAAATGGCAGGTCCGCCAAATCTAGCAGAAACATGCCATATCTTGCGGCCCAACGATCTAATATATACCACCTCTAAGTTGGCGGAACCACCATATACAATTATATATATATAAGTTATAACAAACACCCAAAAGGGGAGGCTTGTGGGTTCGACCCCAGGACCTCCCCCATTGTATACACCTTAACTATGGCTCCACCAACCAATAGGCCAAACGACCTCATTGTTTACAATGCCCACAATTTTTATTTAAAAATTGAAATCCACTAGTGCATAGGGAGAGGCACGCGACAGTACGACTGAGCACAGTTTACGAGGCATTTTTTGGGAATTAATTGCAGGTTGCAGGGCATGAAAACTGAGACAAAATTTATCTTGGGCCTAGGAGTGTCAGAGTCAGATCGAGGCATGGAGACAATCATTTTTTGCTAATTCGATGCCACAAATTCAATGGCGTTGTCTGTTTTCTGGTCTTAGGAAAGCTTATGCAACTTAATTCCAGAATGAGGTATACTTATGTATTTTGCCAAATTCTTTTGTTGATTTAATAAAAAGGTCTACACATTTGAGAGCAAGACCCAAAGGCATAGTCCACCAAGGACGAACTCCATTATCAATTTTATGTGTTCATATTTGATGCTTATGTCTCTTCATTATTGATTTTTTCCTTCTTTAATGGTGCACTTTAATTTATGCCCATTTAATACAATTATTTATAAGTCACTTCGATGAAAAGATCTTGGATCACTGGTATAGACCCATTTTAACTTTAGTTCTACAAAGCACTGAAAGGGATCAAATCTCTCGAGGTGAAAACCCTTCCTCCTTAATCGTTTTTAGATCAAAAGGTTAGAGATGACATATATAATTTTCATTTAATTAATTTTTTATTATTATTATTTAAGAGTGACATGTGTCATCTCCACATTGAATTTTAGGCACATAATCACACATCAACCTAATATTGGGTTCTAGAATGCGCCTCTCGGCACAATTAACTATAAAATTTTGAAATTTTCTAATATACTATAAAATGATAATTATTTTAAGATGAAAAATAAAATAGAAGTTTTTCCAACTAATGTTATAGTTATTAGGGACATGGATGTTTGATCCCATACAAAACCAAAGATCAACTAGTTACATGTCCATTTGAACTTGATTGTGGATGTTTGATCCCATAAAAGACCAAATATCAACTAGTTCTATGTCCATTTGAACTTCATTGTGTATGTTTCATCCCATACAAAACTAAATATCAACTAGTTCCATATCCATTTGAACTTGATTATGGATGTTTGATCCCATACAAGACCAAAGATAAACTAGTTCCATGTCCATTTGAACTTGATTATGGATGTTTGATCCCATACAAGACCAAAGATCAACTAGTTCCATGTCCATTTGAACTTGGTTGTAAATAAGTCTAGTCATAATTCATAACTATGGTGGCACAAAATTATTATATCATCAATGTTAAATAGGTATATATTTAATGCAAGACACCCAACACAATGATCAACCCATAGTATAGATCATAGTTTTGTCGTGGATGCACTAAATCACATATTTTGTATCTTTTTACCATTACGATATGTAATTTCTCGTAGTACATCATTTATGGGTTTAATGCATAAATAGTTTTTTATTCCTACCCAATTTGGTTAAACCTTTCAACTATCATTTTAGAGCTAATAAAGTAGGTAAATTTAAGGTTACAACTACATGAAGTAAGCAAACACCAACTACATGAAGTGCTAAACAATCTGCCAGTGGACTACATGTATCACAATATGTTAATATAGTATAAAAATCATTGTGTAAATAGAAAACTATGTGAATATATATAATCACACAATATGATGTCCTTTCCTTTATAATAGATAATACAAGTATCATAATACATTGATATACTATAAAAATCAAAATCACACTGTGTAAATAGAAAACTATGTGAAAATAAATAATCATACAATATGATGTACTTTCCTTTATAATAGATAATACAAAATAATAACATAGCAAGTTGGAAAAATTACATAATTTTATTAATTGACATGTATAATATACCAATTTATTGCATAAATAGGTGCTCCACATTTTAGTATAGGAGAGATGTTGTCACGCGCATGCACAACTTTATATTTAAAAAAAATATAAGATGACTTAATTACATGTTGAACAATTAGACATAAGTTGGCTCCATTACACGCACACACACACACACACAAATATCAAGAATACGATTATCCATCCCAAAACTTAAAATTGGGAATGAACAAATTGAGGGACTTACTTTATCCCAACAGTGAAGGCGAACTAAGTAGTGTTTCTTATAGATTCGTCAAATTGAGAGAATAGCATGATCAAACAATAAATAGGAACTGAGTGAACAAATGTAATACATATCATTCTTCATCAACCTCAACATGAGAAACACGAGGATAAATCTGGGAGAAGCAGAGAAAAAGACAAAGGAAAAAACTCCCTCCACATGGGAGCTAAGAGAAGGCCTTAAAGAGCTCTTCGTAGGCCTTATAAATCAAGTAAATACTTCATTGGATGCCAAAAATGGCAAATTAAACAAAGAACTAGCAGAGTGCAACATAAATTACCACAACATGAGAGTAGAGCTCAAAGCAATAGAAACTGGGAGTAGAAGCCCCAATAACTCAACTTTGCAGTGGGGGTCTCACCAATGACATTACTTGTCCAACAAGGGGATTTCTAATAATGGCATGCCCAAGGTGAATATTATTGTTCCAAAATTTGATGGATTGTAAACAAGAGAAGCAACAAGATGGGTAACTAAAATCGAGTAGTACTTCAAGTATTACCATATTTCTGATGATGAAGAAAAAATTAATGTCACATTTATACATCTAAATAACTTTGCACATGACTAGTTCTTATGGTGGAGAGAAAAATACAAATCTCTAGCGAGATACTGAGTTGTACTAAAAAAGAACTTCCTATGTTTTCTCAACAAAGAAGAAAAATGGGTTTTTGATAAACTCACTCGATTACAATACTTTGGTATAGTGGAGGAATTTTTTCAGGATTTGCATGTGTTAGCCACTCATGTACCTAATATATCATAATATTGGCTACTTCAAATAACCTTATCAGGATTGAAGGAAAAATATCTGAAATGAGCTCGAATTACTTGACATTAAAGATATCGAGAAAGCTCACCAGAAAGCCAAAATCGCTGAAAAGAAACTTAAATTATATCGAAAGACAACATTGCACTCACTCAAATACTCTAGCTCCAAATACATTCCCCCTAACAAAAGGACATTGCCACCAGACACGAGACAAGATAAGGACTGATGTTTTAAATTTAATGCACCCATTTGGAAACCAGGCCATAAGTGAAAAGACAAAAAAAAAAATCATTGCAAAATAAAGAAGAGTGACAATGACAAGGACTAAGAAACAAGGGACACATTTTCATCTGATGAAGAAACAAATAATGAAGACTCACAAAATCCCCATGAGTTAGGGAATCAAAACAAAAATTTGATACTCTTTGTTTTTGCAATGACGGGTATTTCTCATCCCCAAACTATGAAAGTGTATGGCTATGTTAAGAAAACTAAAGTAACAGTGCTTATAGATAGTGACAATTCACATAAATTTATAGATACAAAAATAGCAAGGCAATTAAATATATTCATTCATCCTACCTCTGAATTTCATGTCTCCATCTCGACAAATAGGACTATGTCATGTGATGGGAAATGCCACAATATATAAGTATCCATGAATGACTACAAATTAAAATATCCTATGTATGTAATGCCAATTGGAGGGGTAGATATTGTCTTGGGGGCCCAATGGTTAACCACGCTTGGTACTATTGGATTAAAATTACAAGAGAAATTTATAAGGTTTTATCAAAATGGGGAAAACTACAAATTACATGGAATTAATTGTCCTCCCCCACAAATAGTCTTTTCCAATAGAATGGAAAAAATGATTAAAAAGGGATCCCAGTATTATTTCTTACACTACTATGCAATAAAGGGTACTACTAAGGATGGAAAAAATGATGATCCAAATAAATTGGACAAAATTCTTGGAAAATATAAAACCATTTTTCATAAACTTCCTCGTGGAATTCCTCCACCTCATTCTAGAGACCACATCATAAAATTGATCCCTGATTGCACACCAATTAGAAAAAAATATTATAGATAATTGCACCAATATAAGACAGAAATCGAGCGCTTGGTTCAAGAAGTATTGGACTGTGGTGTTATTAGATGAAGAAAGAGTCATTTCTCAGCTCTGGTCATACTTGTTAGGAAAAAGGATGGATCATATAGACTATGTATTGATTATCGAGATTTGAACAAAATTACGATAAAGGATCAATTTCCAATTCCAATTGTGGATTAGTTATTAGAAAATCTCCATGGTGGTAAATATTTCTCCAAGCTAGATCTGAAATCAAGTTATTACCAAATAATAATTCAATAGGAATACATTCCCAAAAATTCTTTATATGTACCAATGAAGGGTTTTATGAATTTCGAGTCATGCCCTTCGGTTTATCCAATGCTCCTGCTACCTTCCAAGCAGTAATGAATGATTTATTCCATCCGCACCTACAAAATTTCATACTTGTCTTCTTCGATGATAACCTTGTTTATAAAAATTAATGGAACTCACACCTCAAGCACAATTAGACAGTATTAAAAATCCTTCAAGAGAATAAGTTCTACGCTAACAAATTCAAATGCAGTTTTGGACAAAAAGAGATAGTATTTTTGGGGCATGTCATATCAAATCAAGGAATCAAGGTTGATCCGAAGAAAATTGTGGTAGTTACTGAGTGTCCTAGCCCCAAATCAATCACATTGTTACGAGGATTCATGGGTCTTACTAGGTACTACATAAGGTTTGTTAGAAACTATGCACAAATTGTAGCCCCATTAACAACATTATTGAAAAAATATGTGTTTAAGTGGAACGATGAAGATGAAGCATGTTTTAGAAGGTTGGAGTTATTAATGACACCCACCCCAGTTTTTTCAGCACTAGATTGATCCAAAACATTTTTCCTTGAATGTGATGCTTTAGGAGCTGGATTAGGTGTCGTATTTGTGTAATATAATCATCCCATCGCATTCAAAAGTAAAAAATTCAAACAAAGGGAGAAAACAAAATCAACATATGACAAAGAAATGTTGGTAATTATGCATGCCTTGGTTAAGTGGACACGGTACTTGCTAGGAACAAAATTTCTCATGAAAACAGACCACAATAAATTGAAATATTTTTAACTCAGAAAAAAAATTCATTGGAGCAGCAAAAATGGGTGAGAAAAATCCAGGTCTTTGATTTCGATAATATTTATAAAAAAGGGAAGGAGAATTTGGTTGTTGACGGGTTATCAAGGAAACTTGGTAATGATGCTACTCTATGTGTTATTTACTGCATCATCGTTCCCGAATGGATATCAGAATTTCAAACTGAGTGTATCAAAAATCCAAAAATGAGAAGGCTAATAGAGGAAGTTGAAAGAAACCCAACTACAAATCCTAAATTCACATGGGAGAATGGCATACTGTGGTACAAACAACACATATTTTTTCCCAACTCTTCCAAGTTCAAACTCCAATTTTTGAAATAAAATCATGATTCTCTGACAATAGGCCATGTGGGGTTTTTCAAAACTTACTACAATATACGCATGTCCTTGTTTTGGAAAGGTATGTGATCCGACATTTAGAAATATGTGGCAGAATGCGACACCTATCAATGAAAAATGTTTGAAACTATTGCTCCTCTAGGTATTCTACAACCCCTTCATATCCCAACCCAAAAATAGTCTGAAATATCTATGGACTTTATTACTAGTCTTCCTACCTCTAAAGGAAAAGAAGTTATATTTGTAATTGTAGACCGATTAATCAAATATTCCCACTTTGTCAGGATCTCTTCAAAGTCCAAGGCTAGCTAAGTCACTAATAGCTATGTTCAAAATATTTTTAAACTTCATGGATTTCCCAAAGTTATTGTAAGAGATAGGGATCCCAAGTTTACTAGCAATTTTTGGAGGGAGCTATTTCACCAGTTGGGGACATCCTTAACCATGAGTACTTCATACCATCCCCAGAAACATGTCTAGACCAAAGAGGTTAATCAATGGCTCGAAGTGTATCCATGGAATTTTGTGAATGATTTCCAGACACAATGGATCAATTGGCTACAACATGTAGAATGGTGGTACAATGGTACATATCATATCTCAACAAAAATGTCCCCATTTGAAGCACTATATGGTTATCTTCCTCCCTCTATTAAGAATTATGTTATCAATTCTAAAGTTCATGTTTTGAAAGACCATCTATCCACGTCGGATGAATTTTTACACACTCTTAAAGATCACCTTGAACAAGCAAGGAATCGAATGAAACAACAAGCTGACAAAAGAAGAACTGAATGATAATTTCGGACAAACGATTGAGTGGTTGTTCAACTGCATCCTTACAAGCACATTTCTCTAAAAATTACAAGAAACACAAAATGGCTCCTAAGTTTTGCGGACCTTGTCAAATTTGAAACAGAGTTGGACAAGTTTCTTACACCCTTGATATTCCAAATAAAGGAAAACTACATGACATTTTTTCATGTTTCTTGTTTGAATAAAAAACTAGGTCCTACCATCCATATAAAAACAGAGTTTCCTCTTCTAGATGAAGAAGGAATATTAATTTTAATTCATGAAGGCATCCTCTAAATACAAACCAAATTCCTACATTATGGAAGAATTAATGAGTATATGATCAAATGGAAAACCCTACCTGAAGATGAAGCCACTTGGGAAGATAATGAGTTTAGATCTAAACATGTGTCCTTTCCCATGCTTCGAGGATGAATCTTTTCAACGAGGCATGACTTGGAATATATATATTTTATTTCTATTATATTTAAACTAATTAAAGTGTAAATTCATGCTCTTTTGCATAAAGAGACGTGACTTTACCCAACTACATGTATATATACACATTTTTTGTTCTAAATATGACATGAAATAAAGAATAATTTATATTATATAAATACGTTTTTCTTGTATTTGGCTTCTAGCGTTCCAACAAACCAACAGAACTCCGAACACAGTTTTTCAAGTAAACTTTTCTCACAGAACCATCTTAAATCTGTATAGTTATTTTTTATTACCGAATAGAGAAGCAACTAAACAATTGATTATGTATCAAGAAGTAATGATAACAAGTCTACATAGAATTAAAAAGTAAGCTTATAAATTTTATTGGGTTATAATCAATTTATTATGTATCAAGAAGTAAAGATAGCAATCAACATAGAATTAACATGTAATGATAGGAGAACACATAGAATACAAAACTAATAGGAAAAGTGAGCACTTTACTAAGTATCACATAGTAATTTGATATTATTCCATAATAACTCGTATGTGATTTACCACAGTGTATGGTGATCATGCAAAAATCGTAATGTCGAAATAGAGGTACCTGCATATTTTTGACATTCTAAATGTGTATTATTATCTTACGAAGTTCACAAACTGCATGTTATAATTTTGGAAATTCTTTAGAACTTGTAATAATAATAATCTAATAGGTTTCTTTATAATGCGTTGTCAATCTTGAGGCATGGTGATAACCTATATAAAAATAAAAATAATGGGCTATTTACGAAAAATGTTAGTTGTGTCTATTTACAAAATAGTTTTAAGGATCAAAATGCTCTATTGGCCATAAAAATTCCTTTAATCAATTTACATATCTTTTAAGAAGTTGTTATAGGATAATCTTTCTATATGATAAAATTGTGATAGGATAATCGAATTGATTAAACTTATATAGATTATAATATTGCTCGATAATCTAGATAATATAGGTTTAGTTGTGTCTATTTACAAAATAGTTTTAAGGATCAGAATGCCCTACTGACTAGAAAAACTCCTTTAATCAGTTTACATATCTTTTAAGAAGTTGTTATATGACAATATTTCTATAGGATAAAATTGTTATAGGATAATATAATTGATATAACTTATACAGGTTATAATTTTGTTTGATAATCTGGGGTTAGTTGTGGCTATTTAAAAAATATTTTTAAGGATTAGAAAGCCCTGTTGACCATAAAAACTCTTCTAATCAATTTCCATTTCTTTTAAGAAGTTTTTTTCATGTAATTATATTAACTAGATGTATTAATTTCAATGTGCATGTCAATTTCTAATCCGATTTGATTGAATAAATTAGGGTGACATGTCATCTAGGTTAATATAGGTTAAAACAGATGAATTAATTTTAGTGTAATTAGATTAACAAGATGCATTGATTTCAATGTATGCCAATTTTAGATTGAATTTAATTGTATATAGGTTAATATAAGTTGAAGTAGATGCATTAATTTCACTGTAATTAGATTAATGGGATGCATTGATTTCAATGTATGCCAGTTTTATATTGACTTTAATTCTATATTGTGGTATTTATATGAACTACATGCATTGCTTTCTATGTACAAGCGTTGTTTTTAGTTTTTCAACATTAGATTTGGTGTGTGTTTCATTGATTTCAATATTTCCTTTCTTTCATACAAGGCTACAATTATAATCATGTTACAGTAATTCAAGTTACCATGTCCTCTCATAATTATCAAATGAATGATGTTCATGTTGATGTAAGAAGAAAAAAATGTGAACATGTTAGGAAACAAAGAGAGAAGTTAGAACAAATGAGTGATGAACAAAAGGAAGATCAAAGAAAGTAGAAAAGTAAAGAACAAAGAGAACGACAAAAAACACAATTTATGCTAGTACCAATTGACCAACTACGGGAACATGGAAAAAAAATTGATGAGCGAAAAAGAGCATATTGACAAAGAAAGTCACAACAAATGTCAACTGAAAAAAAAACAAGTACAGATAGAACAAAATTTTCACTACAAGGAGAACACCTTGACAGAGTTTTTTGGGGAGGATTTTAGTCTTACAAGATTGGGAATTAAAAAAAAAAAAAACTCTATTACAACCTCTGTTATTCATGGCAGAGGTTTTAATGATTGTTCCATATAACTAAAAACAATTGGGTGGACAGAGGTTTTAGCAGAGGTTTATTTTTTTTGGTTCTTTTATTGGTAACATACTCCAGTGTATGTTGATGTAACATGCATCGATGCATTCATAAACATAAAAAGAACTAGTGCTCATATAATTGTAATGTACAGGTTCTATCTTTTTTTGTATATTCAACACTGGTGCTTGTATAATTATTACCAACGAGTTCTATATTTTTTTATATCCAACATCAATTCTCGTATAAATATTTCACACCGAGTTAGTCTATTTTGTTTTATGGCACACTGATGCTCATATAATTTGTAAGTAGTGGTGCCTATATTTCCATGTGCACTAGAAGGAAGTGAAATTTTGAATATTTGAGGTGAGAAGTCGGTGATATTATTTGTTATTAAGCATCGGTGTGTATATTATTTGTAAATAAATGGTGTGTATATTATATGTAAAGATATGGTGCGTATATTATGTGTAAATAGTCGGTGCATATTTTAATTATACACACCATATTATTTTGAAACGATAAATATAACCATAAATTATGTCATTTAAAGTAATGGTGTTTTTTCACAGTTTTGTGCACCAGTGCTTCAATGTAATTGATAGGAACTAATGCATATTACCCATAAAAATGCATCTGTGTCTATTTTATGACATGCATTGTTTAGTGATTTCAAAAGAATACAATGCACCAATATGTAAATATTTTAATTATTGTTTTTTTTTTTTAATTTTCAATTAATCATCTCAAAATCATATATGTTTTTTTTTTTTTTTGGCAGAGAAAAAAATCATTTATATTCATCTGAATNTTTTTTTTTTTTTTTTGGCAGAGAAAAAAATCATTTATATTCATCTGAATATACTTGTTACAATTCACTCCAAAAGTCCTTTACAAGAAAACTTCAAAACTGATGACCTTCTATCCCTTACCTATATGCGTCTATTCTTGTTACCTTTTGTACTATACACAAGAAAAAAAAAACATAAAAATTGTACAATATAAAAAAATATTTACATCTTGATTGAAAAAGTTACATGGTTCATCTCCTTATAATCGAAATTCCATTGCCTTGGCTTCTATTCCATAAAAACATTTTTAGAAATCGAAGGCACCTCTTTGAAGTTGCAAAACTTCTTTGGATAGCTCATTCACTTTGCAGTTAAGATTCAGAATGTTTTGGAAGGACAACCATTCAAATAACTGGAAAGTTAGTTGAATATCCATCATGACTGAGCTCAAATTGTTGTTTTGGATGGATATTTTTCCTTGTGCCCATTTCATGACCATTTTAGAGTCTCCCAACACCTGCAGTTTCTGAATATCCTTTTTTTTTGTTCTCTCCAGTAGATTCCATAAAGCTATTGACTCTACTCTATTGTTTGTCCCACCTCCAAGAACATATCTGATATAAATATAGCAGTTTTGGTTGATGAATAAAACAACACCTACACCATAATTTGGCGGGTGACCCTGACTCACCCCGTTGAAATATCCCCAAGGTGTTTCGTAGTTCAAAGGAGGGAGGATTGGGTTTCATTGTTTCTAACTTTTAGGATTTTCTTTGAAATAGAACGCTTGATTGAAAGTGATTGTTGTTGTTACTTTTGGTGGCACCATTTTATCTTTGAAAATGGAAGTGTTATGTGCCCGCCAAATATTGGAGATCATTAAACTTGGTAATCTTGTATAAAGATTCATTGACCTGTCCTATATCCATTTCCTTAAGCAATCTTCCAAGATTCCTTTGTTCCACTTCACTTTATCATTATCCTTTTCCTTAATAATATTCACAACCTATCCTACATAGGGGAAAGATACAAAAAGATGAGAAGTCATTTCAGGATCTGAATTACAAAGAGCACAAAGATTGGGTCCACACCGACCCCCTTTTAAAATGTTATCCCAAGTCAATAATTTATTGTTCAAGACTAGCCAAAGAGTGATTTTGCTTCTTAGTGGATATTTCAATTTCCAAAGTGGCTTCCACCACCATTGAACTGGTGATTTGAAACAGTCTTATTTCCAGGATTTGTATCTTAGTTTTTTTGTGAAGGTTTTTTACTTCGGGTTCTTAGACTAGCACAATGAGTCCTTAATTTCCTCATCAAGAAAGATGAATTTTTCACATAGCATAGAAATGTAGGAGTTCCATTCTTCCGTCAGAGCCTCTAGGAGCTCCAATGAAACAACATCCTTCTATCCTTCCCGATCTCATGGTTGAGGCTTCTCTACACTAGCATCTCGTAGGATAATAACATTTTGAATCCTTGGTAACTGGTGCAATGTCTCTGAGAGCCTGGAATTGTCACCATCTCCTAGACACACTACTAAATTTGAATGTTTTTGCGACGAAGTTTCGTTGGAATAGGGTCGTTGTTGCAACCAAGATGATTTTTTTTTTGTCAGAATCAATTTGTCGGTCTAGTGACCACACATGGATCTTCATCGGTCTAGAGAATGGGAAAAGAAGCCTATTCACAATAGGGAAAAGTTACCATTCGCCGGTCCATCGACCAAGATTAGTCGGTCTAGCGACCAACTTTAGTCGCAAGCCTTGCTAGAATATCTAAGGAAAACATAACCTTGGTCACTCTAGTGACCATAGCTACTCGGTCTAATGACTAATATTAGTCGCAAGAGCAACCAAGACAAACCTGGAAAACTTAGTCAATAAACCACAGTCAGTCGGTAGAATGATGAATATTAGTTGCTAGAGGAATAGGTAGTTGCTAGAGCGACGAAGTTACATACTTTGTGACCAAATGGCTATACAAGCGACGAACCTATTCGTCACTAGAGAGATGAATGTTGGGGTTTAAAAAAAATTAAAAAAATATGCCATTCACACAGGAATAAGCCCAGACTGGCATGCTACAGAAGAATACTTTCATTATGTACTTGGGAGCTGGCACTCGAGTCAACCCCCTAATGGTCAATACCGGTGATCCAATTTACCTTGTCATTTATAGATGTAAGCACCATTGTGATGAGTCTCAATCCATGCTAGGGGAATTAATATCGAGCCTCAAATTGTGGAAGGTGAATCTAAAGCATTGGGTGGAGGATCTTTCACAGCAGAATACCTCCCTTACAGAGTAGTTGGCCACTATTAAATTGAAGGAATTCATGTTAGATGTGGAAAATCAATGCCTAAGAGAAAATCCAGGGAACAAGAAGCTGAAATTTAGAAGCTACAATGACATATAAAGAAGATGGAGAATGAGAAGTCACCTGGGTTGGCATTCTATAGGCACAAGTAGATTTATAAGTCTTTAATGGGTTCTCTCCCAAAAACAAATATGTCACTCAATGAGGACCAAAAAATGGAGAATCCAAATTGTCAATAGGCTTAGAGGTCAAATACTACCCATCCACCAACTACTGGAAGCGCTGAAACTAGAGTGTAAGGCCATGAAAATTTTCATGTTTTTATATAAATGATTTGTAGGGTAAAATTGTTTTGTTAGTAGGCCTTGATAGTCCTTCTATTGAAGGTTAGTATCATTAAATTCATCCTTGCAGTGATGATGACATGTATAATAGGAATAATAATAGATGGCCTATCTCTCTTGACTATAGAATTTGGGAAAGGAGAAAGACATAATAAATGAGAACCAATGCCCTTTTGAATGCCAATGAAACTTGTAGTGGAGAAATGAAAAGGCCCTTTTCAAAGAAAGGATGAATATCAAAATATAGTGATCATACCCAGTTCTTGGAGGACCAATTTCCATATGGAAAATTACAATCAAGTAGTGAACTATTGTGAATGATCTACTTTCTATGATATGATAAAATTTTGCAACATGAGATTTCCAAATAAAATCAAGAATAGTGGTTCCCATAACTTGAAAACCAAATATGGACACACTAGTGAAGTCAACTTCATAAATCCACATAATTAAAATATGGTCAAATCACACATAATACTAAAATAAGGATAGTTTCCAAAGTTGAGAGTCTAGTATGGATACCAAAAGAAGGTAGAGAGAGAACTACAAGAGTGTTTGTAATAGAGGACATAAATGAAGTGTTGACACAAAGGGTGGATATCCTATATACACAAACAAAAGGAAACTAGGTCTTTTGTTTTAACATAATGGAGAAGGGACCACTAGTGTTGAACATGACACACCCACCACTCAGAAAAACAAAGTCGAATACTTTTCACACTCAAAGATTGCAATTGTAGATATCCAATTCATGGATGCAAAGATGAATCATCCTCAAATATAATTGTATTTATACTTACCCTAAAATTACAACAAAAGTGGATAACATAGGCGATGAAACCAAAGGTAGACATAGACAGTGAAATAATAAGAAAACAATATCACCTTGGAGAGAATTGGTTAAAAAAAGAACACATTCATCAGATGGACAAGGGGTTATAGTATTAAAAAGGGCATTCCTTCCACTCACAGGGCATGTGGAATGGAATAGGAACTTTGATACTGGATTTTTTTAAATATCCTATTCATAGTCTGGACAAAGACAATACACACCTCATTATTGAACTCAATTGAATGATAAGAAGTTCTTCCCATTGCTACAATTAATCACCACACAGCACATAAATCTAAATTATGGCATCAACTAAGACTCAAATGCAAATTTAATAAAAAGGTCATTTCCTTATTTATGATAAATGATTATAAGTTTCACTTAACTATAGGGAACATAATTATAATTGTGTGCTTGTCACGGGTTCAACTATATCATTAGCTCAAGGAAATTTTTAATAAACAAGTGACCAAAAGAACAAACCCACACAAACA
>SNQJ01S0128600.1:52701-65203 GCA_010110895.2 Picea sitchensis | reverse complement strand
TTTTGGAGACAACCAAACACAGTTACAATGGTATGTTGTTCTAGACATTGCAATAAATCAAATGATATATTAATCACCCCAAAACTTCCAAGAATGGGGGACTGTGTCAGAGTGAATCTATATCTAGCATTAAAATGGTGGGATTATCTTTGTAATAGTTATGTCAGTCCTAAATTGAGTTCCAAGTTAGTAGCTTTAGTAGCTTTAGGGAGCTATAGAGATTAGGTCTAGATGTCTTGTGTTAGACCACTAAGAATCTAGGATTTCTAGGCTTAGGATGTAGGTTAGGTTTAGGGTAGGCCGAGGTATGTAGGGGTAGCCTAGGTTAGGTTAGGAGGTTCGAACCTCCTAGGAGGAGCAAGAATCATATGAAGAGGATGATGAACCTTAGGGTCACCACATTTAGTGTGTACTACATTGATTTAGGCTAGAAACAGTGTTGGATAGAGAGACATACCTTGGGTATTGTGCCCATCGCCGTGCATCCTTGACACTCGTGGAGTCAGCATAACTTTGTCTTCTTAAATTCAAATTTCCTAAAAAAAATCATTGATCTCCACATTCATTATGAAATATCATGATAGTCATAAATCAACCAAAAATCACCTTAAACAAGTCCTTAACAAGATCCATACCTTTGAGTGATGGGGTTCCTCCAATGTTGCTCCTCTCCATCGTGCGATTCATCACATGACTTAATTATATTTTAGAATAGTAATTAAATATGTAACAACCTCTACAAATTAATGACTAAAGACGAATACCTGAATGAGATTCTCTTCGTTTCGATAAAAATTATTCTCTATTGAACAAGACCAACCACGTGAAGGTGGAAGCTGTTTTGGCCCCTCCCCCCCTCTCACATCACTCTCATTTCCCCATACCTAATCTATCTAGATTTTACAAATATAATTAGAAATGACATTAACATTAAATGTAAGCAAAAAACATTCATCTCCATGTGCTAAAACAAAAAACATGAAAGAAAATAACATTCATGACATGTAGGAAAACAAAATACATTACATTGGACCAGAAATATATTGGATTTATATTAATAATAAAATGTATAATCATTTGTTTTTCTTCTTCTTCTTCTTCTTCTTCTTCTTCTTGGTCTCCATGAAAGCACAAATTAAGTCATCATCATAATTTAACTGCCCCACGGTTGTTGGGCCTTCTTGAAGTGTTGCATCATCAGTACTCAACACCTCACACCATGAAGAACTTCTAGTATTTCGGCGTGGAGGTTGAGGATGCGCATGGGCATCCACTACTGCAACAACAACAAAAAATTCAAGTGATATTGTTATTCACTGCTCCTAGGGAAATTTAATTAATACATATTTAATTACAATGTTTTATACCTGGATTAGTCTATGTAGTAGAAACAGTAGTTGGTGGCCACATTTTTGTTTCTGTGCTTGTTGATCTCCTCTCTCGATCGACATCTACACACTCTGCCATATGAAACAATATAAGTATTTAGTACAGAATATACCATAAATATTAATACTCATTGAAAAATGGAAAAATATTAAAAATGCACGCATACCACTAT
Organism: Picea sitchensis; assembly: GCA_010110895.2. Classification (NCBI taxonomy): domain Eukaryota; kingdom Viridiplantae; phylum Streptophyta; class Pinopsida; order Pinales; family Pinaceae; genus Picea; species Picea sitchensis. The sequence continues at coordinate 63,642 of SNQJ01S0128600.1, read as the reverse complement.
GTAATGGTCCTTCGACAACAACGCTTGAATCAATATGGGGGTCAGGATGTGGTTCATCGGGTACATCAAGAGAATTGGTAGCATTGTTACTCTCCTATGAATGTGAAAAAGACACACATTATTTTAAATTTTAAATTAATAAAAAATATATTTTACATTACAAGTAATCAATGAGTAAAAACTAATCGACAAGTTTTTAATTTTGTTTTATTTACCATGTCCTCCAGAGAGACATGTGGCGATTGCCCCAAGCTTCTTCGTTGTGCCACCACACTATCAAACCCTACGTGAACCCAACCTTTAGATATTCTTCTATGGCTTCTTCATTGAACAAATCCCCCTGCATTGAGCATTATCAAAATCATTAGTCACTTGTTGCAATGAATTACATATTTTGTGACGATGATAAGAAAAAAAGTAAAATGTTTAGGCACTTACAACTCATGCCTTCAATCTCCTGTAACCACCTTATCCTAGTTTATGTTGGACGTGTTTGTCTTGTCTTGCCTTTGTTGCCTTGAAAGTGTCTTGGAGTCTACGCAATATTTTGAAATATTTTATATATTGATTGTTTTCCTCGTAAAGTAAACAAAAGACCATCATAGTAAATTGAAAACACCTCTTAACTTCTAGGGCCAAGTGGTTTATTCCCTTGCGCTTTCATCGCTAATTCTCTTGCATCGAGAATAATTTCTTTACACTCCCTCTCGGGGACAACCAAAGGGCATTCACACTTGGGGTCCTGTTCTAATTTATTCCTATACGCCTCTCTAACATGTTTCAAATGCTTGCCAGTCATTTTTAGGACTTTCAGCTTATTAAGCGAGTCACCAAACTCGCCAACCAGTCTGGAGATAAGAAGGCTTTTTAGTTTGGAATTTTTTCGATTACATCGTAGTCAAATGGTCAGCCCAAAAATTTCTAATGCATAGTCAAGCAAACTATTGTAGAACACATTTTTTCCTGTAAATCATCGTCATCATTAGCAATTTAAATATCACTGATATGTGATTGTTTAAACAATTATATAACAGAAATCGCGGTAAAGACATATATTAAATACCTAGTAGTTGTACTATTTTTAGAGGAACCATGTCTTGGTCCACCAAAAATGATACAATGGTTGTTCATGTGCTTTGGATACATGTAGCACCAGGGCAACAATCAATGAAAGAGTGATTAGTTCCATGATCATGTACACCACCTACACGATCTGGTGTGTTCTTTGGGGGTGTGGTATCACCCCTAGAAGGTATAGAATCGGTCTCAAGAGGCACACTTGGGGTGGTAAATAGCCTCATATCTACATGGCCATGTGGTTTTGATGTTGCAATCCTACTACTGCTACCAAGACCTTCCCCTTCCCCTATCATCGATCTCACAAAATTCTACAATGAGAAATATGTGTTAATTGCATATATCAAATTACAAAATTTAAAACAAAAAATTGATATTGTTAGATGACATGACTTACCCCATAATTTTCTATCTTAACATGTAATTCATCTATCCTTATGAAATCCTCATCTGTTTCTGGCCCAACAACGACCAAATCCTAGAATTCCCTATTGGCCTTTCTTAGGGACAACTCTATTGTCTACAAGGGGTTTCTAGAATCAAATATCTCTTCATCGCTTATATATTCATATTTTTCAGTCGATGTGGTGCTAGGAACGGGGCCTTTGCCCTGATCAATGCCTTTTCCACGCTCAGGGCCTTTGCCCCAATCACCACTCTGGCAAAATTTCAAGAAGAATGTTAGTACGTGAAAGAAATATTGAAAAAACAATATATGAAATAATGGAATATTGGCAAATATTATCAAATGAAACATTCACAAATACAAATTAGCAAATATTTGGAAATGAAACATCGAACAAAAATTAGCAAATGGAATATTCAGAAATCAAATAAAATTTCGTCACAAATGAAACATTCACAAATTAAGTAATCCCTTTTTAAGTTTGGGTATAATGGGTTTTGTACCATAGCAAAAGAAGACATTCCTAGGTCGACTCGATTTAGATTGTAATCTACTAGCAACTCTTCACATGTCATTATTGTTTTCACCGCACATACAAATATCCTATTACCTTCATGCTCCTCAAAAATGCAATTGGGTTCCTTTCTTGTCGTCCTAGGCCTTGTACTATTTATAAGACCTACAATATTCCCCGATGCCTTTGGCCTTCCATCAATATACATAGTCGCTCCTTTATTTTTATTATTGTCTTTCAGTTGTCTATAATTTGCGGCGAGTGTGTATCTCTGCATACTAGGCATATACTGGACCAGCCTCAACCATACTCCATAAGTGTAACATGGTCCAACATACTCAAAAAATTCAACCAATCTGCCATATTTTACCTTTATGTCATCCATGGAGAATAAACCAAGGCCATGGATGGATGACGAAGCAATGCAATGCATCCTCTCATTAACACAGAAGTCGGTGTCCAACTCTGGCAGTTCCTTGGGTACCCACTGTTTCAGTAGGTGTTTGTACCTCAAGGGAACCTCGATGTCACCTATGCTCTCATAGTCATAAGAGCATGATCCTCCTTCAGCAAGAAAGAGTTTCATGAGCCTACCAAACTTTATTCTGACCTTTTCACCTCTAGTTGATTTCGCCTTGTTACATGTGTTGGATATGTTTTCCCTTGTCCCTCTCGAAATTTCATCGCTCGAGCTGAATGATAGGTCTGATAGATACATATTTGGTTGTACCTACACTCCATCGAGGGAGAAGGAAACATTAGGCCAACGATCTTCATATTATAGTATATCTAAAGATAAACATTAAAAATATAAGGGAAATGTAAGGATATTTCTCACGATAACTATAACTAACTCACTATTAACTATATCACTATTAGAAAGACATTAATTATAGTGACTCTGCTCACCCTTTTCTGAGATTCTTTTTCCTTTTCTGGCTTTTCATCTTCCTCATTAATTAATAAAGTGCTTTCCAATTTTTCTTTCCATTTTAACTCAACAACAAAGTGATATTTGTGTGTCCTATCAAAGAGAGGGAAACAAAATGATTTTCTTAGATGCAAAGCAGAAAATCATGTGCCCTAACAATTAAAAATCATTCAATAACATAAGCTTTTACAATTTTCTAACAAAAGGAAAAATCTACATGTCTCTTCTTTAATGTTGATGATTTGATCAATCAACGAACTGATGGCAAGAACAACGGGAGGGGGGGAGGTTAATGCCAAAATGTTAACGCACAAACTAGCAGGTTGGATATGGCAAGGTAGCCTAGCTAGTAGAGCAATAAGGAACAGAACAAGATCCCCTTGAAGGTGTCACAATGGATCAAGTTCTCTCTGTTTATGTCTATGTATTCATGCAATATACCAAGGGAGGGTTCCCTACTACTTTCGTAGTGACATGTATTCATGCAATAGATATGTCAAGAAAATATAGATTTAATGATCGGTATCCAATGAGAGATGTACACAACCAACTCTCTGGGTGGAGCCCAAAAATACTCAATGATAGGTGGGCTTGGTAGTTTGTGGAGTGGCACAGATGCTCAGGAAAAACACACTACAGGAAGATAGGTGTCTGTAAGGGCTATGGAGTCAAATGTACTCATAAATTTGAATTATATGACCTCAGGATAGAATATATGAGGTATATATATGGCTATATATGGCTATCAAGGTTTATGTTTGTGTGTCACTGTTATTCAATATGTCAAGCATACCTTTACTTGATTATTGTTTTCCCTCGAAAGTCCCCTCTCGAACATTTACCTTTATTACATCCTTCCCTTGTATTTTGCTTCCTCTTTTCCCTCTTCTCCCAACTTTATGTGCTTGTGATTTTATTTTTTTAAATTTGAACTCTTCCCTTCTCTAAATCCCATTTAAACTTAGCTACTTCCTTATTGTAAGTTTTTTTTTCTTTTACTTCCTTATGTATCACCCCTAGGGGTTTTAAGTAGAAGGTATGGAGCATGTCGTGTGTAAGACGATATAAGTTTTAAATGTTTGAAATAGGATCAAGATTTGGAGTCAAAAGAAGCCCTTCTAATTCAATATTTATGTTAGAAAGACAATGATGATTTGGTGGTTGTATTTGTTTATGTGAATGAAATAATCATCATAGGTAGTAATGTCAACACAATTCAAAAGGTAAAATCTGATTTTTGTTCAACTTTTGACAAGACTGGTTTAGGACTCCTTCATTATTGTGTAGGTATAGAATTTTGACAAACCAATGGTTGTGTGTTGTGTCACAAACCAAGTATGCTATAAGTTTGGTGGAGAAATTATTAAGGGCTGGTTGTATGTGAAGAACTCTTCAATTGCCTTCTGAGGATCAGATGACTTGTAGTTTCAAATACTCAAGTCTCAGTTGTAGCATGTGAAGAACCTTCAGTTGTATTCTGATGATCAGATGACTTGTAGTTTCCAATTTCTCCGAGATCACGTGTAGCATATGAAGAACCTTTCAGTTGTCTTTTGTAGATTCATATGTTTTGTTTCTTCCAAATACCCAGTGATCAGATGATATTATAAAGTTGTCTTCCCACCCCCTTTTATTTAGAGTCTTCTAGATATGTATAAATAATAAAATATGTCTTAAATAACTAATATAATTTTATAGGCCCGCCCTGGGAAAAATTAAGTTATATTTTAATGTAGGCTCAAAAGTGCACCTATTGATGAATATATAAAGAGGAGCCTAAGGATCACTATAGCACATGGTACACTTGCGCCTCTTCTGTATGCCATGGCTAGGTAAGAGAAGAAGTGCACAAAAGAGAGAGTAGTGCGCAGATATTAGGAGAAGGCCTTCTAGGGTTTGACTTAGGGTTTTCTAGTAGGATAAAAGAAGTGTGCACTAGGGAGGTCTAGGGTATATCCTTATGTTTCCTTTAGGGTTTGAGAGATGAAATTTTTACTTTGGTCTTCATATGATTTGTGGTCATTCATCTTTGGTATTTTGGAAAAGTCATTCATCTTGAACATCATGGATACATTTTATTAGAGAATATTCCTGGAAGTAAAAGGAAGACCATTGAACATGTTAGAACCTAGACCTAATCTCTATTTTTTTAAAATTCCTTGCTCATTTAGCTCACTTTCTATCCTTTGCTAGGTTTTGCTCATTTAGCCCTCATTTCAACCACGTGTTCACCTTATACTTCAGATGAAGTAAGGGGGAGATCCTCTTCACATCGATTTCAACCATGGGTTCACCTTTTATTTCAGATGCCTTTGACATGTCTAGTTTGATAAGAATTCCATGCCTTCTTCTAGATTTGAGGTTCTCTCCTATGACAATTGTTCCAAGTGTAAGTGACATTGATTGTTTCAATATATATATCTATTAGAGATAATTTGTTTCAACATCCATCTAGTTCTATTCCATTGATCGTTCCCATATGTTGAAACTGTAGGCTACCCTAGAAATCATGACCAACTCTATCACCCTGCACGCAACAAACCCTAAACTATCAAAAATGGACATGATGTGGTAGGGTGCTCATGTTCTAGGGCTCACTGTCTCAACTATGCCAATTGTGCCAGAAATGAATCTTTTAGTGCAATGGTGAAGAGAGTCGTGTCTCCTTGTCTCTAGGGTTTTGAAGAGAAGTGCGCAAAAGTTAGAAGGAGGTCCTTTAGGGTTTGAACCTTGTGAGAGAGAGAGAGGAGTGTGCAAGTTCGAGGAGGGCTTGATTTAGGGTTTATCCTTGTATTTCCTTTAGGGTTTGAGAGATGACCTTTGTACTTTGGTCTCCATGCCTCTCTATCAATCACACGAATTACAATGGTTGTGAATTTGATGGATGGTTACCTTGCAAAGGTTGCACCAGATATCAATTTGAAGATTCCCAAATTTAGTCGTTAGCAACATCAGTTGGTTCATTCAAGTTTAGTCATAGCTTCAACAAGTTTCATTGGTTCCACAATTTGGTTGGTTCATTCAAGTTGGGAACATGTTTGATCACTAGATAATGTTTCTTTGTGAATGGTTCAGACCCAAGCTAGAGAAGTTTAACATTGGAAGATGACACTATATAGGTTGGAATAGGAAGAAACTAAGCGAGGGTTTTGGTTCTTCCAAAGAAAAAAGGGGAACATGGGAAGAGAATAGAATAAATATATATCTTCATACACTCATTCCTATTAAGGGTGGTTTCTTCAACTCATTTGTCTCTTCATGGTTTCCCAATACTAGATTGCAACATAAAGGACAAGACATAGTTGTTGTCACATAATTTAATGACTAGAGAATTTAGTTGATGAATCATTTCCAATAAGAAGAAAAGAAGGAATTTAGTGATGCTTGGTCATAATCAAGTTTTCCTATCCAACGCTAACACTTCTAGCCCCCTATCCTACCACTCTAACACCTCTCAGACTGCTCTTTTGAGACTGTTTAGAATAGAAGTAAACTAGCCCTATTACATATCTAAGATACCCTAAAGAGAATCCCCCTAAACCTTAGCTACTATACTACCAAACGTTCACCCTTAGGCCACCCTTTAGGCATGCTCCAAGACCTCACAGCCTACCATACTTTGACTATCCCAATAGTAGTGTAGCAGCCCCTTGTCATCACATATTTTGCCTAACTATCCCTTAAACTAGTGTAGAAATACCCCTAGACTTATGTCATCCACTCCTCATCATAAACAATCAATTTAGGATTAGAATTTGGGACTGATATTGTCATTATATACTTCACAAAATTGATTAATTCAGTCCTATATTTTGACATTTCATTACTCCATATTTGATTTTGGAAACAAAATAACATCATAACGTCAATATTTTGGAAAGAGGTATAGTGTTGTGTTTTGACATTGTCAGTGTGTCAAATAGATCAAAATACCATGCCCAATATGTAACAACATAGAAATCACAACACTGCAACTCTTTCCAAGAATTTGATCCTATGGTGTTATGTTATTCCCAAAATCAAATGTGGAATGATGAAAGGTCAATTTGTCATAACCAATCAAAAATAGATGCCAACCATTAGATCACAATTTAATTTCCAAATGTTATTTTTATCTCCAAGGTCAAAATGTGCAATGATAAGGTGTTGAATATAAGACTGTGTTAGTAGTTTTTTGAAGTGTTTTATATCAGTCCTAAAGAGTAGATTTGTAAATTGGTGTCACTACAGGTCAGGTTCTCTCTGTTTAGGCCAAGTGAGTTTGTGCTCAAGTCCAAGGGAGGATTCCCTATGACTTCGGTCGTTCACACTGTTGATCAATGTCTTAGATGTAAATGATCTATGATGTATATTTCCCATAGGCAAGGCAGAAAGAGTTATTCACACAATGTCCCAGAGACAATCAAACAGTTAGCTTATGGATCGGATATGACAAATGCAAGTAAATACCAATAGAAAACTAGTGCCTTACGAAGGGGCTATGGAGTCTAGAAAATGTCACAATCCTAATAAGATTGACCTCAGGATAGGATATCCTGAGGTCTATCTAAATATTCAAATAACCAAATGATGCTTCAGTCAAATGATGACTCTTTCATGTAAATTCATCAAAAAGGTTTTCAATATGTGGTTTAGTGACAAGTTGGGTGAAAGGAAAATGGGGACAAGATATTCTCTTAAATGTGTAATGCATGAAATGCTCAAGAGATCAATCTATCTTGAGTGGTTGTAATCAATATCCAACAATAGTACATGCACTTTAAGTGATTCCCTTTTGATATGATCAAAATGATAATTGTGAAGTAACTCAATCACATATCACTTCATCAACTAGTCAGCGTGAGCTTATTCATTAAATGATTCCTCATGAGTTATATAGGTTCAAGCAATTGTAATTCCAACTAATCAAATGCAAACCTTGTCAAGATTGTATGTCAGGAAACATATTGATACCAACCTTACTAAGAAACAATATATATTCATTTAATTCAGAGAATTTATGGCTTTGAATCAATGATTGTCAGTCCAATGAATTTACATATGTCAAAGTATGAATCACATGCAAGCATATTAGTTCCATTTCTGATTTAATTTAAAGTCTATGCATCAACAGAGCATAAAAATGATGTTTCTATGAAATACAGCACATCAAATTGCCAAGTTGAGGGTTGTCTTCATGATCTTCTAAATCCGAAACAATGATATCAGCCCCTACCTATCATTTCTGAATTTGTGTTTTAGTATAGGTCTATTTAAGAATAATGCCACAGTGACTGCAATTAGATATGTCGAGGTGCCTTTTAGGATGTTAGGTAGTATGCTTTAAAGTGTTGCGTTGAGGAGATATGGTGTCAAGAATTTAGGGGGTCTTCCTAAATTATGTTGAGCTAAATTCTATGCCAATGCAGGGTAGTTTAAGGTTTGTGTAAGGGGTTATATCAATCAGCCAGGTATGTTTCATGTAGGTAACTATGAGGGGTAGGATTGGTAGGGAGTCAGTTATTAGGTAGGAAATAGTAGGGTAGATGCCTAGGGTAGTTACTAAGGGTTAAGTGAGGATTTTAGAAGTAGATCTAAGGCAGGGTCGAGGCTTAGGTTAGGGGGAATGGGGACTGTCCTAAAGGGCCGAGGGATAGGATTAGGCTTAGGGAAGTCTAGAATAGGTCTAGAGTCTAGTGTTGAGGAGTTGAGGTGGTAGGAGGGAAGTATGACTAAAATCGTAGGTTCTAAGGCTTAACGCAGGGGTATTATACCATAGGCCGAGAGCTGAAGTTAAGTGCTAGGGCTAGTTTTAGGTGTTTAGAGTTGCGGTTAAGGGTTTTAGGTTTTGTAGTATAGAGCATAATTTAGAGGGGAGGTTAGTTAGCTAAGAAGGCAAGGAGAGGAGGGTGAGGTATGGAATGGCCTTAGAAAGGTAGGCTGAAATCGAAAATTCAACCTTAGCTATTGAATCAATGCTCAACAAAATTACCTGGCCAAACATGTTGATGTCTCCTTTTCCCCTTGAGATCGTGGGTGCTCGTGGACGATGTAGAGGTTATCCTTCACGCTTGGATGATTGTGGAAATTGCATAGATACTCCTCTCTTGGATTCTCATGGAGGTGATGCTCATGGAGGCAATGGTAGCAGGGTCAATCTGGGTTCAACCAACTGGAATAAAACCAAGCCTGCCAAATGAAATTGCGCGTGGAATACAACTACCCTCGGCCAACTTAAAATCGCAAAATAGTTTTTGATTTTTTGTTTTTGGTATGTTTTAGTATAAGACTTCGATGTATATATCTTGGTTAGGGTGAAATTATCTTCGATATATATATCTTGGTATGTTTTAGTACAACACTAATCTTGGTTAGGGTGAAATTACCTCCTTGTCTAGTGACCAACAAACCATGGAACATCATGTAGGGAAATCAAAACCCAATCCAACCTTTTGACTTCATGCTAGGGTATATAATCATGTCATGTTATGTAGGGCAATGCTAAATACAATATGGAGATAATTATGTCTTCCAAGTATGCATTTAAGATATTATTACAAGGATGTTATAAAAAATGGTGTCCAACAAATCATTGTTATGATCCTTACAATTGCAAGAATTGGTTGTGCATGCAAGGGAATATATATGGAAGTCACTTATCGCCAAAGTGTTTACAAATACTCCATCATCTTAAATACCAATCTCACCTTATATATTTTGCATAATGGAATTTGTCGAGATCTAGAAGTGCCATGTTGAGAATGGGATTTGAAAAGCATAGGAAACCACACCAACCACACCATTTTATATTTTGTATAATGAAATTTGTTGGAATCTATAAGTGTCATGTTAATAATGGTATTTGTAAAGCAAACACCACCAAAACAACCTCGCCACTAGCCACATACATAGCATTGTGAACATCGGAAAAACATATCTAATATAATAACAACATTACCCTATGCATATATATGCATAAAAAAAATCAATTTTTACCCATTAAACTCATGGAAGGACCCAACAATTTACAAATCAAAAAATTCAACAAATAGACAATTTATGAATATTACCTATCTATGATTAAATCCATGCCCACTAATTTTCTTACAACTGCTTTTTAACAATATGGTCTAGATGAGGCTCCTCTTGAGGACCTAGCCATTGGATTCACTATGTTTCTTAAGTAATGATAAGAGTGCAAGGTTCTAAGGATTATGTTCACTTGATTGCACTTTTTTCTTATGTTTCCAAGATATACTTGTAGTTGGCAATGATAGGAAGAGAAGTTATTAGCCTCCTAATGTTGGTTGGGCTTGGACTTGCTTTCCATACTTGGTATTCTATGTATTATGTTACATGTGCAGGTGCAAAGACTTGGAGCTTAGAGCAGGTGCCATGAAAAATCCCTTTATACGTTTTTGACAAAATGCCAAGAATACCTAACCTTATTTGTCTTTGTATGTAGGTACTAGCTCGGGGAGTAGGAACTTGGAACTAGAACTTGGCTTTTGGGCTAAGTTCTTTAAGTCAAGTCAACTTTTACCATGCCCAAAACCGAGAACCAACTTAGCTTAAAATGAAAATTTTGGCTCAAAAAAACAAAACTTTTATGAGAAAACCTGACTTTCCAAACGGAGAATGGAGAAGTTTGTGGGAAAATTGACCACAAACACATTTAATGAGAATATTCAGGCATTTTGCAAATCAAGTTGCGTGAAGTATGGGTTTATGTTGATGAAAGATATGGAGGAGAATATGCTTCTCTCAATCTTAACCAGTTTTAAAAAATTTAAAAGCAGTAGTCAGTATACATATCTTTGGGCACGAATCCTGAGAAATTAGTTGACTCTGAAAACTGATTGTACAGCGAAAATTACGGAACTTCTTCAAACCGATCAATGGGAGACGAACAATTGTAATTTGGATCGGGGGCGTTTCTCTCGAACCCCCTGAAAAATGGGGGGACCCAGGGGGTGGCAATGATGAGTCAAATTTCAACTATGCTATAAACCTCATTTTTCATGAGCTTCTCTT
>SNQJ01S0128600.1:13126-39221 GCA_010110895.2 Picea sitchensis | reverse complement strand
ATATAAACAACAACAATAAACAGTGAACAGAAAACACATAACACAACAAATGATAAAGGAGTTCACCCCTCTCTTGGGCTACATCTCCTGGTCCAACTTCCAATGGATCTTTTGTATTATTTTCTCAAAGTGCTCAAATATGTTCTTTACAATGCTAAAAATTCCAAATAGATGGCTTCAATGGCTTTAGAACGTCCAAAAACCCCTAGTTGGGCTTTTTCGGCACCTCGTTTGGCCAAAAATTGAAGAAGATGGGCTTCCTAGAAGTTCCCCTTAAAACTTGTTGTCTCTAGATCACCAAAATGCACCCTTTCCTCCTCAACCTAGACCACATGTGCATAAATGTGGAAAAACCCAGCACCGGGTGCAACCGCACAATTGGTACAAACTGTAGGACTATTACACGCTAGCCCTTAACTGCCAAGGCTGAGGGCACATGCACCACCATATGACCGCGTGTATTAAAAATGGGCTATGTTTAAAAACAAAAGGCAATGGTCGGGGGCACTCACCAGAGGTCCCATGGTATATACATATGATCGGGGCTTAAATTTTGAAATGTGCACGCGCAAAGGTTTAAACTGGTGGCCATATGTATTAACAATATAACCACGGGCTGGGGCTAAGCCCGAGCCCGACCCCCGCCCAAACTTTACAACATTTAAACTTAAAAATATTGTGCACCATATAGTGTTAAGAAACACTATGGTGGTGCATTGGTTGGTGGTCTTTTCCAAAGCTTTGCATGCAAGTGGAGGTCGCGGGTTCGAGTCCGATGGACTCCATAAACTTTTAAACAACCGAACCAATTACATGGTGCCACGTGGCACCAAACCATTTGCCATGATAATGCCACGTGTCGTCATCCGATTCACTGCAAACAAGCCACATCATATGCCAACTATCCACATGGTTTCCTACCATGTGTTGTACGACCCTGCCACATGTCGTATGGTCTGCCACGTCAGCATCCATACGGACTGTACAGTCAGCACTTTTTTTTTGTCTATTGGTTATTTTGAACAGAACGTGATATCTCTCTCATCCGACATTCGTTTGAACCCAAACAAGGTGAGTTGGGTTCTTGACGATGAGGCCTATGCTCCTGTTCGATTTGAAGCAATTTCGAGCACTTTGAATTTTTTGAGCAAAATTTGATCCCCTAGATCAATACACCTCAAAGAATCAGGAAAGGATAGTCGATAATCCACTAGCCCCTTCCTTTCCACAACCTAGAAAGGTCCCATGAACCTAGGAGAGAGTTTATCCCCCTTTCCAAACTTGATCGAACTCTTGTGCGGTTTAACCCGCAAGAAGACTCAATCACCAACTTCATAACTACGGTCAGTGCAATGTGCATCGGCATAAATCTTATGCCGATCTTGAGCTTCCTTGATCCTTTGTCTTATATTTTTCATTTTCTCTTCCATTTATTGGATTGCTTCTGGTCCTACCAGGACCCTATCCTCAAGTAGATCCCAACTCAAAGGTGTCTGACACGGTCGCCCATAAACAAACTCGAATGGCACTATCTTAATGGTGCTTTGATAACTGTTGTTGTATGCAAACTCTACCAATGGCAAGAACTCTTCCCAACCCTTTTGTTGTTCCATCACGTACATATGCAACATGTCCTCCAATATTTGGTTCTTTCTTTTTGTCTACTTTTCTGTCACCAGGTGATATGTGGTACTAAAGTTAAGTTGGGTTCCCAAGGCCTCTTGTAAACTAGTCCAAAATTGTCCTGTAAACATCGATCCTCGATCCAATATGATCATGTTAGGCATGCCATGCAACCTCACAATCTCACTAATGAAAAATATAGCTATGTTAGGTGCCTGATACATCGTACGCACAGGGATAAAATGAGCACTCTTCGTCAGAGTGTAAACTACCACAAAAATCAAGTTGTTCCTCCTTGTCATCAGCGGTAATCCAACAATGAAGTCCATCGAAATGACCTCCTATTTCAACTCCAGAATAGCGTGTGGTTGTAGTAATCCTACTAGATTTCTATGTTCAACCTTCACTTGCTGACATTCTAGACATCTCGCCACGTAGTTGACTATGTCTGCCTTCATTCCCTTCCAGAAGAATAAGAGTTTAAGGTCTTCCCTCATCTTCGTGACTCCTAGATGAGCCATGTACACAAATCTATGAGATTTGTTTTATATAAAACTTCTCAACTCGTCATTGGGTGGTACGTAAATCCAGTTATTATATCTCATTAATCCGTCATTGTCCACAGTGAATCCCTCAAATTTTGGTACCAACATGGTGTTTTGTATGATAAATTCTTTAACCTCTTGATACTAGTCATCGTCGCGTTGTAAAGTTAGAATCTTTTCACATAGATTCGTCTGAAGAGGAATCACCAAAAATATGCGTGGTCTCTAACTCAATGCATCAACCACTATGTTCATTGTTCCTTTTATGTAGGTAATCTCGAAATTGTACTCGCTAAGCAGTTATGAGCAATGCCTTTGTCGCGCATTCAAGTTGCTTTGCATAAAAATGTGTTGTAAACCACAGTGGTCAGTTTTTAGTTCGAATTTCCATCCAATTAGGTAGTGTCTCCACACTCTCATGAAATACACAATGGTTAATAACTCCAAGTCATGCATCGTGTAGTTCTACTCATGCCTTCTTAACGTTCTCGAGATCTTAACATTCTCGATATGTAAGCGATCACTCAATCGTCTTGCATCAAGACTCGACCTAAGCCTTCCTTGGATGCATCAATGCATACCAAGAATTCCTTTTCCATGTCAGGGACATTTAGTATTGGTGTTTTCGTCAACATATACTTGAGCCTTCGAAATTATTCCACGCATTTCTTGGTCCATACAAACTTCTTGTTTTTCTTCTACAATTTCGTAATCAGATTTGTTATCTTCGAAAAACCCTCGACGAACCATTGATAATATCCCGCTAAACCCATGAAGCTACACACTTCTGGGACATTTTTCGGCATAGGCCATTCCATAATAGCCTCTACCTACATTGGATCCATAGTGATACCTTCGTCGAAGATGGCATGCCCTAAATAATGAATCTCTGATTGATAAAACGAGCATATTGACAATTTCCCAAACATTTTGTTCTTTCGTATACACTGTAGTACCAAGCGCAAGTTTTCATCATGTTCTTCCATCATCCAAGAATATATAAAAATATCATCAATGAATACCTAAAAAAACTTGTCCAAGTATTCGTGGAACACCCCATTCATCAAGGTCATGAATACCCCTAGGGTGTTTTTCAGTCCAAATGGTAAAACAATAAAATCGTAGTGCCCAAACCTTGTCTTAACGGAGGTCTTTGAGAACATTGTCATGCCCTTCATCTGATCAAACATATCGTCTATCATTGGCAATGGATACTGGTTTTTTATCGTTTCCTTTTTCAATTGTCAGTTGTCAATGTAGATTCTCCACGACCCATCCTTCTTCCATATGAAAATAACAGGAACATCCCACGGTGACACACTTGGACGTATAAGTCCTAGGTCCAACAAATCCTTCAGTTTCATTTTCAAATCTTGTAACTCTAGGGTCGACATCTGATAATGTGTTCTTGCTATTGATTCAGCCCTAGGTTTTAGGTCGATGGTAAATTCCAATTCCCTCTCGGGAAACAACCCTGGTAACTCCTCTGGGAATAGGTCTGCAAATTCTCGTACTACCAGAAGGTTTTCTAGTCCTTCTGCCACACCCTTTTCGTTCAACACAAGGATCACATATAGCTTGCATCCCTTGTGCATGTTATTATGAAGTTGTAGGGAAGATATGAACCTTAGGGAAACTCCTTGGTTCCTTCCTACAATCACACGTCTTTGTCCCTCATCATCGACCAAACTCAATCGTTTTGTCTTATAGTTGAGTATCACTTCATGCGATTCCAACCAGTCCATACTGATCACGAGGCCATAAGATCCTAATATCATGATGTATAGGTTGGCCTTTGTGAAAAAATATCCCAGGTTAAGGCTACAGCCCATAATCTTTCCTCTAACCTTCAGTTTGGCTCCCAAAGCCATTTCTACGTAGCTAATCTCATCATATTCGGCTGCCTTTACTTTAATTATTTTTAGTGTTGCACCAGAAATAAAACTATTTGTAGCACCTGGATATATCAAAATACTAAAATTATGGTCAATGATGGTATCTGATGTCTTGATCACAGTAGACTGGTGCTCGTCCTAGTGGTTATTCACCATTGCATGAATCTGATGGGCCTTTCCCAAATCTCCTACTGTAGTGTTCCCGGCTGACCTGACTGTTATGTCCCTCTCAACCAGACAATGATGATGGTAATGTGGCTCTCCACATGTCCAACATCTAGTCTTCGGCCCAGTACTCATGGTCCCCGATGTAGAAGCTGATGACCCATCGGCCTGAAACCTTGGTTTATTCCGCTGAACAGACCTGAACTGTTGTTTCTATATACGTCATTTTTGTCGGTATTGAGGTCCTCTATAGGGATTCCGCTACTGAGGTGTCAATCACCATGGTGTAGTGAATGTGGATCTTCTCAGAGTGCCTCGATACCCTGGTGGATGTCTAGCTGGTGTCCGATGTTGTTGTGCACCAGATGTCTCATGTCCCATCGGTCTCGCTAGAGTCTTGCTCTGACCCCCAATGATGAGATCCTCCTCAACTATGAGGGCCTTCTGGATAGCATCGTACAACGTCTGAGGCATTAAAATACTCACTTTCATACAGATGCTGACATTAAGGTCGAAAATGAACTTGTTGACCTTAAGCTTCTCTTTGTTCAGATGTAGAGCATACCGAAGTAGATCCATGAAACGAGCCTCATACTCGGGCACTGTACAACATCCCTGTCGTAAGGCGTTGAACTCATTGAACTGATGCTCAATGAATTCCTCAAACAGATACCTCTCCTAGAACCACTCCTCCAATGGTTCCCATGACACGTCTTTGACAACCATGTTTAGTTATGGCAGGAGCATCTTCCACCATAGAAGAGTTCTCCTCTTCATCTAAAATACCGCCATGCAGACCTTCATGTTGGAGGTATAGTCATGAAGTGAAAATCACATTGCCATATTCTCCAACCATGCCTTGGAGGCTATGTCATCTATGGCACCCAATAACTCAAGAAACTTGACCTTCTTAAGTTCTCGGTGAATGCTACTGATACCGATTGGGGCCCGTGGTGGACCCTCAGGGGGTATCGACATGCTGGTCTCATCTCTATCCAAACAACTACTCAAGTCCTCAAACATCCTATGAAAGGACCTCATTGACCCAACCACATCCCCCACAGCTATCTGTTCCTGTTTGATTATTTGTTCTTCTCCTTAGGGGTTAGACCCCTCTTGCGTGGATGCTACTAGAGGCATCGCGCCTCCTCCCCTAGAACCATGTCGTTTTCCTCTGCGACGTCCTCTAACCATGATTACCTGCACAAATACAATTCAATTTAATTAGTGATCAATTATAATCAAGTGTTTTCACAGTGGAAGGAGAATGTTCCCAAGTCGCGGGGTTGAACTCGCTCTGATACCATATGTAATGGCCCCAACCATTATGACACAAAACGACGTACAATATATATATTTTTAAATCATTAGGAAATAATTTCAATAATAAAAATCATAGCAACACAACTCGATGACATCATAATGAATGAGTTACATGTGACACATCATCGTAATCAATCACATCGCAACTGACACATCCACAATTTAGTAATGACATATAATCAACCATCATCATAAATGAACAATGACACAAAGTAACAACGCCACTCGCTACTCATCACTGAATAAATAACAATGCAATCAATGCGTCAACAAAGGATAGTGAAACATAAACATAAAAGGCATAGCATATTAGCACATCAAGCTTGGAGCAAATTAAAATAACACTCAATAGATAAAGAATATAAAATGACTACCCACTCATCCTACCCTGCAAGGTTAGGAACTCCATGACACATAAGCAACTCTCAAGCCTATGTTCCCATTGATTTTGACCATTTAAGGTCTCAGGGCTGGCGACTGTTCTGAGGAGCAAGGAGGTGGCTACATCCCACCCAACACAATCAATTCCAAGCCGACTAAGCTAAATAACATCATCAATAATAATCCAGGCGCAAAATCATTCTAATAAACTGACACATGTAACATAAAAATCCCATGGTACAAGAGAACTTAAATACTAAATCCATCTAGCAACGGCGTAATATGAGGCGCAATAATCTACTTAATTAAACTTTTAGGTGCAAACAAACATCTACTTAACTTCCAGGTGCACATTTAAATCATTCATCGAATTACAATTATCAACATTATTATCAAGATAAGCACATGATCCAATGCCAAGTTAACATATTCACTTATCGATCAATGCGCACAATGATCCAATCATAAGGAATCATACTGCCACATTGTGACAAGCATATTAGTAAACTAAGGCGTAAACATAACCAAATTCTAAACCATCATACAAGACATAAAGTCCACTGCGCAAGAAGTCCAAATCTTTAATTAACATTTGAGGCATAAAAACCATTTGCGCACAAAGTCAAAGATCTAAACCATCGTTATTTTCATAAATCCAATGGCGCAAGACATATAAAATCTATAATTATCCTTGTCATATACAATCCATTGCGCAAGGAGTCTCCATTATAAATCAAGAACACATACATCATTAAAAATCAAGAAAACATACATCTTTATAAATCAAGGAGTCTCCATTATAATCAAGAACACATACATCATTATAATCAAGAACACATACATCGTTGTAAATCAAAAACACATACATCTTTATAAATAAAGGAGTCTCTATTATAATCAAGAACACATACATCATTATAATCAAAAACACACATACATCATTATAATCAAAAACACATACATCTTTATAAACCAAGGAGTCTCCATTATAATCAAGAAAGCGTACACCATTATGATGAAAATATCAAATGTTACACATAAAACAAGTAGAGATTAATATGTCCATCACAACAATTAAAATTTTTATTAACTCTACAATAACCAGAATCTACACTCCACTTGAATATGTAATAACCTGAATCTACACTAATATTACACGCATCGATTTACCTCAATTAAAAAATAAAAAGGTGCATCAACTTTCTGTCACATAAAATTAACATCAAGCAGGGACTTGGGGATAATCCCATCCTAAATTTTATTTAATAACAACTCCATAATAATAAATAAAAACAAGAAAGGTGATAACCTAAATGCTGGAATTAACACAAGAAGCAATAACTCATACATTAAGATAAGCGCTCTTAATTAAGGTGCTGGAAAACTTAGAGACTACCTTTAAATGCCCAAAAGTCCATGAATAACTCCTAATATTAGCTAACAAAATTCCTTGGAAAAATTATGCTGAGCATAAATAATCCATCCATTTGAGGGATTCAAAAAGGAAAGATAAAAAAATGTTGAGAACACAACTACGAATATAGAGGGTAGAATTTGTTCCTTGATATGCGCCTAGATAATTCGGAGAATAAGGAGATAACCTGGGCGTGCCTCAACATCGCAGAGGAGAAAAATGGTAAAACTCATAGATGAAGGGACTGACGACTCAGAAATGAAGGGACTGTCGAGACGCAAGGTTCCTTCTCTATCCACACACAGGGTATTCGTGAAGGTGTTAATTCTAGCCAAGAACCATTTAAGAAAAAACGTCGGGTCTCACCTTTAAAACTGCACACAATCACCATTGTTGAGTGAGGACAATTTAAAAAATGATCGGGATCCTCTAACCACATGCAAAGGCATTCACCGTTGTTGAGTAAAAATAAAAATAAAAATGCCAAGAATTCCATTCTCAACACGCAGGGAATCTCATCCTTTTTTTTATCTTGTTGTGTAAAAAGAAAAACGAAATCGCCAGCCAATCTATTCTCAACACGCAGGGAATCTCATCTTTTGTTTTATCTTTGTTGTGTAAAAATAAAAACGAAATCACCAATCAATCTATTCTCAACAAGCATGGAATCTCATCTTTCGTTTTATCTTTGTTGTGTAAAAAGAAAAATGAAATCACCAACCAATCTATTCTCAACACAATGGAATCTCATATTTTGTTTTATCTTTGTTGTGTAAAAAGAAAAATGAAATCACCAACCAATGTATTCTCAACAAGCAGGGAATCTCATATTTTGTTTTATCTTTTCTCTGTAAAAAGAAAAATGAAATCACCAACCTCTCCAGGTTAAAGGTGATGGCCAAGGTAAGGATAAGTGTAAAGGAAAGAACCAACACGATTCAGAGAGATATTGGGATCGACATTGTGTTGCGTCATGGAAAAACACAAGGAGAGGCTATGCCAAAGGCCTCGCTAAGAATGGAGCAACACATAGACAAAAGAACATCCAAACACAGAGGTAAGAAAAACCAAGGTGCAAAGATATAAAAAAGAAACCAATCCATTAAGTTTAATACCAGCTAACCACATCAAGCGATATTTCCAACCATAACATATATCCAAAACGATTTCAACAACACATGAATCTATGTACATTCTAACTAAATTACAACTGTAAATTTTAAAGGCATATCGTAACTGAAGGAGAAGAATCCAAAGTGGTTGTCCCATGCTTGTGCTCCATCTGGCTCTTGCTTGCTAACCGCTGAGACCTCACCGATACCTCCCAGCCAATGATAGGGGTACTCTTCTTCCCCCTAAGCCCCCCGAGCTGCAAAGGGGCCACGCACACAAACCAGAGAAAGTTATCTCCCATATCGCCTCGCAAGGTCGAGCTACCACTCTCTATTTGAGCTGGGTATCCCAACTCCCACAAGAGAAATCAGTCAAGAAAAATCCGACAACATAACCTTACGCATACTAGACGTGATTCCTTCCTCATCTCCCCCATTAATTTTATATAGTTCCTCTTACTGACACTTCCCTTCCACATTAAATTTGTTTTATCAAAAATTAATTAGGAAAAAATCTCCCCCATAAACTTGTCACCCAATCACTTAGTTGCACCGGAAATTCATTTAATTAATTAAATTAATTTTCCAATTTCCCTCACCCACCTAAAAGTGTTCCTAAAACCGTTCCTTGATGTCCCTTTATTCCCTCACATTCCCTTAATGACTAATGCATTTCTTAAAGCTTAGTTGAGTCCTAAATTGGAAAGTTCTCTAGATTAGATTCACTTCTATGTTCCACATTCATTTTGCATTTAATTTTCTCCTTTTTGTCTAAGTTCTAAATTAGCAAGTTTTTGCACATAACCAACAATTAAATTTTTGATAAATTTTGTCTCCTTTAAATTTTAAATTTGATTTTTTCTTCATTCCCCTTTTATTAATTGATTAATTAGTTTTTGTTCCTTATACCCCATTTAAACCTATGCTCTAATTTTAAACTAGGCTTAGCAAAATTGTTTTTAAGGGAAATTGTTTTATAATTTTTAAACTTTACTCATACAACATTTATTTTAAGGTTGACCAAGTCAAAATAAGATATTGTTTTCTAGGTACCTATCTTAATTGACTCACCAGTGTTAAAAACCGTGAAGTTCCCTTCAATATTAACTGCGTGCTCCAAGGGTGCCACTCGCCTTCATTCATGTTTCATTTATGTGACGTGCCCTTCAAGATGCACTACGTGCTTCAAGGGTGCCACTCACTTTTTGACTAATTTTGGTAGACGTCCAACCCTTGGAGTCAATACTCCATTGGGCGACCTTGTGGGAGACTAAGGGACTCTAGGGAATAAGTAGCATGCCTTATTGCATTCCCTTTAGAATATTCATGAGCGACTGTCTCAGTCTACCCTCAAGGCATCGTGGATCTCTCGAACTAGGTAATTCTTAACCTATAGTTTGAGCCGGGGTGGGAGTGCTAGTAGGATGTGGCAGGGATGTTGCCACACCTATCCCTTAATATCTCTGGTTGTTTTGCATGACCCATTTACTCCAAATATGAGTTTGATTAGAAATAAATCATCAGCCTGCATCTATCAATGAAACATGTCAGTGATCCATAAACAATATCATAATATACCAGTCATATGTCACATATGCAATAACAAAATTACTCAAACCAGATATAGTCCACTCCCTGACTAGATTTGAAGTCCAAGGAGGTCCATCGATGCCATCTACATCCTTAATATGTCAAGAGTTTGGCACACTCAAGAGAAACCAGTCAATAGCACATGTCGATACATATATAATCAAATAACATATCATCATACCCACAACATCATCATAATCCATAAGTGAAACAAACAATCATATAATGAACCGGATCACTTGCACGCAAGTGTCCTCAAATAATAAGTCACATCAGGTGCGCACAAGAGAGGGATGTTATAGATTTCTATTGATACAAATTATGATATCAATACTACTCAAAACATATCTACAAGGATATCCAAAAGCTTGTGTGAGCTGAGAGAAAAACTGTCCAAGTACACACCAAAGTCGATTCAGTTATTGGAAGGTAGCGATGAACTCCCTCTTCCTTTTGTTGTGCAAAGTAAATACCAAACTTGTTACGACAATGCTTTGTACGGTTCTTGTCCATCTTCCATTCATATGCCTAATGTTGGAACCAAATTCTCTTTTTGTGGTAATATTTATATGATTTCCAATTTTAAAATAGATGTTGCAAATATTGGGTTGTTTTTTCTTTCATGTGTATTTGTTCCTCCCTATTGGTGCAATTATTTGCATAATATATTACCAAACATAAATTATCAACTGGGATTCGTAATCAATAGAGTTGATGCACTATATGTGCCGATAACAGATAGGTTCCTATGTCTGTTTAGTATAGCTTAGATAAGAAAACCAACAATAACAAAATACTATGTTTTCAAATATGACACTCTTCACACAATTCAGAAATTAGAAAGAAAAACTTGCAATCATGCACTCAAAATATTTTTCTCAGATAATGCCTTGTCCATTTACAAGCTCATGAAGTGGAAATATGGACTTTGAATCTGTTATCCGTAGCTAATATCTTTAACAACAACTAACAGGTAAATGTGGGCACACTTCAACAATAACAAAAGATAAAGCTCATAGTAAAATGCTCAAGAAAACACTCAATTGAAAAGGCTCTTGCTCACATAATAGATCTTTTCATTATAGGCTTGTGAAAAGAAGAGATGAAATCAGATCTTGTTCCCTGTAGCAATTGAAAACGATAATCAACAATTCACTCTTAAACACAAAGCAATCATAACTCTATTTACTCCAATCAAACCTGTGTAGTACAGAAAATAGTCAATATAATTGAGAGGCTTCATTAAATAGTGCATGAAGGTGAGAGATGAAGTCTGATCTCATTTCCTATAACAACTCACTTCAAACTTGCAAGAAATTCTTATCTAATTCTGCACACACTTCAAAATCAATTGATGCATCCCAAACAGAAATTTAATACAATCTTACAATCTTGCAATTATAGAAATTACTTCATTTCTACACAGGAAACATAATTTTTAATGAGATGTTCCATTTGATGTCTTATGTAATGCGAATGATAGACTCCCATTGTTCCTGTATTGCCACTCTTTGCAATTAATTCTAACAGTGAAATCAAAAATGAAATCAAAACAACAAGTACATGAAATAGAAATCTACGCTAATAATTTACAATGAGCTTACCAAGATGGATTGGTGGGCCCTTTCCGATGCCAACATGGAAGCTTTTAGATCCGAAAATGATAAATTCTAAGAGACACACAGGATCCTTGAATTCAAACTTCCATTGATCTTCAACAAATAAATTTACAAAAAGAGTTGGTTCAGAAATCCAATTTGCAGCATATTAATTCCTCTTTCTTCAAGAACCAATCTTACATCATAATAATTCCTCTCTACTCAGACCTATGAGGTCTTATTTATACATAAAATCCATGGAGGAATGGATGAAACCGAATCCCCCAAGCTAAGAAAACATTTTTTACAATTTTAGGATAAATCCCAAAAATCTGTGTTTCCCAACAATTTGGGCAGATTCGAGTTAGTCCCCCATCCATATCTCCCAAACCAATTCTAATTTTGAAAAACAACTTGCATCATACTCAATTTGTCATATTCTGGACAAAACCCATGTATTATAATTTCTGGATCCGATACCATATGCACGAAAATCGAGGCGCAAGTTGACAGTTTGAGTTTTTTGCTAATTTTGGCAGAATCATTCCCCCTGAGCTGGAGGTCCACATGTACGAGATGGGTAAATTATGACCCATGATTCCACATAAAAACATCACTCTGGAAAAAACCCATAAGCCCGATTTTCTTCTAGAAACACTCAAAAATTCTGAATTATGTCTAGTACCGGATTAGCACAGGTTGGTACCGGAATAGGTGGAGCCTTGGTACCAGAATAGACTAGTTACCGGATCATGATGCTTAAGAGTCAAAGTGATTAGGATCATACATAATCAATCATTTAATCGAATTAACTTAATAAAATTAAACAAAACATGCCTTACTCATAAGTTACCTCTTATGCACATGAACAATGTCATCAAGTGTATTTATGGAGGAAACCGTCAATTAGATACACATGGCATAGGTAAAATTGGCTCATATAGAGGGTAATATAGGGAATTAGAAGTTTCAAAACTGAGACTCAACATTTCCCCATGCTTAAGTCATTTCATGTCCTCATGCAACAATGATCTTCAAAATTTTCAAAGTTGATGATACTCCTCACTTCATCAAGCATTCTTGATGTTCCACCCTTCTTCAACTTATAAGTTCTTGTTATACAATATAAACTTCTTGGCCTCTGCTTCACACTTCTTACCCATGGAAAATTAGTTATGGTGACAAAGTGGAGTCATGAGTAATAGATTAGATATGTTAGTGATTTGACGTTAAGTTTTATCCAATCTGTTTTCGATCAAAGTTAGGAGAAAGGGCTGGATGTGACTCTAATACGATTATAGGATAGTGGCCAAGAGTTTTTTAACTGACATTGACTTAATAGGCCTCCCTGCCTATATTACCTTTAAAACAAAAGTGATATAATCATAGTTTAGATATCATTTGAAGAGAGGAACACATACAGGAATACATCCCAAGATGATTAACTCGTTTCTTATCCAAGTTTTTAGAGATGAAGCTCTTCTTGTTTAGGTAAGGTGAATTACATATACTGAGGGTCCCACTTCTCATGCAAACCTTTTTATTTTAAAGATAGAAATCTAAAGTGGATACTTGAAGGTTCTTAATAACATCATCCGAGAGATATAAAGGTCATATCCTAGCCTTGATTTGATAATGATTGCTTCAGAATGAGACCCAAGGGTTTATGTTCAGTTTTAAGTGTGCCACTTTATGTTTTTCAACTCCCTTTACCCGGCATAGTCCTGCTGCCAGCAGGCATGTTCATCTATTCAATGTATAATGTAACATCTTGGATAATGACTAAGAGGTCCCTCTAGTTAATCCTATTAGGGTTCTCATGAAAGTTTATTGTGGTTTTGCAAGGGTGGTCCACCTCATGAGGTTTTCATCAATATCTTCAAAGAAAAACTTGTAAAGATAAACATGGATAAAAACTTGTTTGAATCAACTAGGTTAGTATTAGACATAATGGTGTCACCACTTTTCAATGGATATTTCAATTAGCAATCACTTCTTCAAAATGATGAGGTAATAAGATAGATAGTCTTGTTGCCAGCAGGCCTATTCAGCTATTCAATGTATAATGTAACATCTCGGATAATGACTAAGAGGTCCCTCTAGTTAATCCTATTAGGGTTCAAAATGGATAGTCCTGCTGCCAGCAGGCCTGTTCAGCTATTCAATGTATAATGTAACATCTCGGATAATGACTAAGAGGTCCCTCTAGTTAATCCTATTAGGGTTCTCATGAAATTTTATTGTGGTTTTGCAAGGGTGGTCCACCTCATGAGGTTTTCATCAATACCTTCAAAGAAAAACTTGTAAAGATAAACATGGATAAAAACTTGTTTGAATCAACTAGGTTAGTATTAGACATAATGGTGTCACCACTTTTCAATGGATATTTCAATTAGCAATCACTTCTTCAAAATGATGAGGTAATAAGACAAGTGCATCCATTATCATATAGAGCTAAATGTGAAAATATCTTCTTAAAGGATAGCAAGGATGATTCATTTAGGGTTGAGTGTAGAAGTGTAGGAGGAAGATGTACCCATGGAAAAGTAGTTATGGTGACAAAGTGGAGTCATGAGTAATAGATTATATATGTTAGTGATTTGACGTTAAGTCTTATCCAATCTGTTTTCGATCAAAGTTAGGAGAAAGGGCTGGATGTGACTCTAATACAATTATAGGATAGTGGCCAAGATTTTTCTAACTGACTTTGACTTAATAGGCCTCCCTGGCTAGATTACCTTTAAAACAAAAGTGATATAAGCATAGTTTAGATATCATTTGAAGAGAGGAACACATAAAGGAATACATCCCAAGATGATTAACTCGTTTCTTATCTAAGTTTTTAGAGATGAATCTCTTCTTGTTTAGGTAAGGTGAATTACATATACCGATAGTCGAAGAACATAGGGGGTTGTAGCCTCCTTATGGTTGGAGCCAGAGAATTAGAGAGTTGGATATTCCTTCAGGTTGGAGCCTGAGAAACTAGGGGGTTGGAGCCTCCTTCCAGATGGATATGGAGAATTGGAAGTTGGTGCTTCCCTGAATGTAATTCTTTGACATATAATAAAATAATTATGTGGTTTTCTCCCGCATTGTGTTTCCATATAAATATTGGTGTACTGTGTATTTGTGGATGTGTCTATGATTGTTTATTATGCACAGATGGATGATAATGTTTACGATGCAATAATGAACTGATGAACATTGTTGAATAGGTTAAAATAATACACATTGTGGTTAATATTGTTATAAATTGCTCATACTAATTCACCCACCTCTTAGTAATCCAACATATATATCCCAATCTAACTATGTATAACCCATCATCTTGATTTTCCTCCCATACCAAATAATCAGGATGTTCCCAAATACATATTGAACTAGTAATAACAACATGTCTAAATCATATCCATTTTTATACCATATTTATTATCAAGCACAAATCAACCTTTTTCATATGTATTGAATTCCATATCCCCATATTCTCATTCTTGTATATATCCCTTAGATAAATAATATCCATACGATGAAAAAAAATAACAATCTCCGTTGTTAACCAAAAACAATCCTTTCCTCTAGCCGATGAATCCAATTATATCCTAACATCATGACCATACTCAACTAGCCATTCCTTTCTTCATGCCTACTAGAACTATAGGGTTTTAAATACTAACAATTTGTATTTTTATTGAGGGATCTTAAGTAAAAATAATAAAAGAGTGGAAAAATTTATAGGACAAATTGTTTTGGAAAAAAGACATAAACAAAAGGAATGAATTATGGGAACATGGAAATAAACATCAAGCCTCATTAAATTACTCTACAATGAACTACGATGACTTATAGTTATTGAAACCTAATTCATACCTTTATTTTGAATCACACATTTTTTGTAAGACGTCGTGAGACAATTTTCAAGGAACAACTAACAACCAAAGTTTCCAAAACCCAAATCATTTTTTTCTTGAAATATTATTCTAGTATCCATGTAATCATGTTAAGACATTAAGGTTGCATCTATTCAGGAAAAAAAAATAAGTCCAAAACATAAAAATAGAGTGAAGCAATAATCTCTAACCTAGGGGTTCCAACTCGCAATTTTTAAACATATACATCAATATTCCAATTCAGGTAAATGATGAAAATAATAATTTTCCATACCCCTTATCATTATTCATCATGCAAACATGAAAACGGTTTTCTAGTTGGCCAAAAATAATTTTGTCTCCCAATCCTAAAAATAAAGCACTCTTCAACTAGTTACTTTCACTTCAATAGGTTTTGGCTAAAAGTGAGGATGTTATGGAAAAAACTCCATACTATAGCTATAGTGGATATTTGAACAAAATCAATATTCATATATACCAATTCAATATTAGGTTTGTAGAATTTAAATTTCATTATGATGGTTTCTTAGTTGTCTACCTATCGGTTTATTCATTTGAGTAGTGTGAGAGAGGGGATAATTGTAGATGAGATGTCAAAGACACATTAAACCCTCAAAATTTTACACAAATGGAATCCATGAAGAGAAGGAATGTGTTAGCTTAGGTGTGTTATACACCTTGTAGTTACTTCTTGGTTGTCCACCAAACTCAAACTCATGAGAGTGGGAATGCATGTGACCCATGCTATGGAAGTTATCTCAATGCATGGAGTAATGATTTTAATATATGTCAAAAATAGTAGGTTTTTTACAAAATGTGCAATTAGAAATCATAAATGGTTTATGGTTTTGTTATTCCTATATATTGAGTGCTTTAGTTGGACATTTTTTATGAGGTCATTGAAGGTACCATTACACTAAATAAATTTCTCTAGAACCTATATGTTATTGATTACTCATGTTAAGAGCGTAGAGACTCTGAAGGTGTATTGTAACATTTGCTTGTTGTTGAATAATACATTCAACTTTCTTTGGAGTGTGGGATTTTTCTATCAAAAAGGATTTCCCTAAGGAAATCACTATGTAATGTTGTTACGCACACCAAAATGTGACACTTGAGTTATGCACCCTAAGTTTCACAAGTGTCGCAAAGTGATGTATGCACCTTGTTGAGTGTCACATGCATTGTCACAAGTGTCATATGCACCTTACCAAGTGTCACATTCACTTTGATAAGTGTTGCAACCCATTGAAATCATGAAAAAAGTTGTCGCAATACCTAAGTCATGTTGGAAGAAGAAGCCCTCTCATTTTAAATTCAAAACATACCTTTTCCTTGGAAATTTTGACCATTTTTTGGGTATTTATGAAGGGTGGCGCCCCCTAGCTATGATTGGAGAGAGACACATCATGGAATGGTTCCCCCTTTCCATGTTAGGGTACTGAAACTTTATAGGATGGTTCTTTGTGTTCAACTAGGTGGAGGCGCCAGTCTTGTTAGACATAAGGGCCAACTCTTGATGGATGAGGTTTGTTGTGGTTGAATCCTCCCCTATGATATGGATTCATCTTAGGATCAGATACCAACCTCAAGGATCCATATCCTTCATTTCCTCATGGTGGTTTCACCTCTCAAAGCCTATATATTGAGGTTATTTCCAAGGTGAGGAGGGGAACAATTCAAGTATCAAACCTTTGATTATGGGACAACCATCAACATTTTTATGTCAAGATTCATTCAGGGAATGGATGAGGAGATATTGGAGAAGTGTTTCATCGTCAAGAATGCTTTATATGTGCCTCTTTTTGGCTTTCCAATTAATATCAACTTGACCTATTCCCTTCTAGTTCATGTGTTCTACACTTGCTTGTCTATTGTTGTTTTAGTCTTCATATATAGATTTTCTTTGTATAATCATCTATATTAGAGGTTTACCTTCACTGTTTTAAACTTGTTTAAAATTTTGAAATCTGTAGCCAAATCCTCTACCAGACTCGGTCCTTTCAGACTTTCTTCCATATCCTCGAACTTAGAATGATCCATTCTGCATTGCATGAGGAGAGAGTGAGTGTCTTATTGATTGTATAACGAGCCTTTACCATCCCAAAATGACGGAAGACATTTGGCGAAAAAAAATTCAAAAGCGTCTTTAAACTCTTGTATGTTGTATTCCATTTTCATAGCTTTGTTCCGAACCAATCCGAGTAAGTTGTGCTTAGCAATGATCCTGTTGGCTGAAATGATCAACACGGTCCTATCTTTCACACCAATGGTTTGAAGTTCAGCAATTGGTACAGCATTTAGTAAATCAATATCATTTTGGGCCCACTCTGAGGGCTTCTTTGCTAATATTTCATTTACAACAGCACATTTGTTCTAAGTTGTAGCAGCCATATTATCTTTGTCGTTGATAAAATTCACATAAACCCTGAATTTAGCAATCTCTACAGCAATAGCGTCCCATATTACATGTTTGGCTCCCTACAATAACATCTTGCCCTTTAACCTGGTTTTTAGCTTGCTCACTCTCTCCTGCAAATATTGATTTCCTCTATGGAGTTGAGGCATCTTTTCATCCTTCACTTTCATCTCCTGCTTTAGCTTTTCCATATTCTCTTTGAGACTCTTGATATCACGTGTTTTTAAGCTCACCTGGGGCATAGCTTGGACTAACCCCTCAGTGCTTGATCCATCCTCTGTATTAGCAGGTATAATGACTGCCATGTCTGATGTCGTTGCCTGTGCTAGTGACCAATGCTCCTTCTCTTTCTCCAATTGCAGCAGTTCAACCTTGTAATCGAGTGCCTCTTGTCTGAATGTTTATTTCTCCTGTTCCAATGCAGTCAATTATGTTGTCTGTGGATGATCTGTAGGTGACATCTTTAGCCTCTTCTTTATACTTTGGATCATCTTGTTCTTTTCATCCAAAGAGGCTTTCAACCCCTGGCGACCTTCAGACTCTAGCCTTTTGACCTGTGTCATCCAAGCTTTGTTGGACACTTTTTCCGGTTTCAGTTGTCCATCCAGTTTTGATGCATATGTTGTTAATCTTGCAACTTTTAGAGCCAAGCTCATATAATCAGAATATAACATGTCACTGACATTCCTATGAAATTTTACTTTTTCAATGGCAGCAATGTTTTCATATTTCATTTTGATCTCAGATATTTTATCATCATCAGCCACTACAATGTTAAATGTCTTTTTCTCCACATCCATGACTGAGAGTAAGGAAGACTTATGATGAGAATTCCTTTCTACTTCAGGTAAAAGGTATATTATTTCATTATTTTCCATACTTCCCTTCACAGCATACTGATTCATTAAATCTTCCTTGGACTGGTACACTGCCCCAGGTGTCTGGCCAAATATGTATTTCTTGTTGCTGAAAACCTTTGTGTTGCTTTCGTTTTGTGGCATGCTTTCTGTAATGGTTTCTTTGTTCTTGGTTGTAGCCTCTACCATCTCCATGCATGTTTTTCCTTTGAGTTCTTCTTCTTCCAGGTCAACTATTGAGATGATGATGTGATTTTCATTTCTTGAGAATGTTTTGTTGGCTATTGGCACCTAGTGCTTATGAACAGTTCCTCTTGTTGTAGATGCTCATTTTGGGAGTTTTAATAACCAACCTAGGGGAAGGTTTATGTGATGGGCTCTGCTGAGAGGCTGGTTTTGTTTGTTTTGTTTGGTCTTGCTGCATGGTGACCTCCATCTATGCACAGGTCTCTAGATTGGCTAACTCATCGAATCCTTCGACATGTTCATGTTCATAGGGACCTTGTCTACTAGCCAATATTCTCTTTGATATGATCTGATGCAGGTCATATCTTCTCCATTGCAACTATGTGAAACCAAATTCACTGATATTGGATTGAATTTGGGGCAAACAGGACTTATTCTTCACCACAAAGGGACCTACCACGAAAGGAAATTTCAAATTAGAAGCCTTGTGTGCTTTCATAAAATGCTCAGTCTCTGAGATGATCCTTTGTCTTATGAACTCCAAAGCAAAGATCCTGGGCATCAGAAAAAATGGTAAAAGATGAGGTCCTTCTTGCTATCCATATACCCAAATCACATTAGATTGTGTGAACAGCACCCAATCTCCTACCATGCTCTTTGGATTTGGCTATAATGAGTTTTTCATTTCTTCTAGAACTCTCGGTAGATTTGAACCAAAAATGAGACTGTATACTCTGGACATAATCTTGTTAATGAAGAGGAGCATGGTTATCCTTTTACACTCGGTCAAAATAAAAGCAGTCTCGGGAAATTCAGTTTTGTTGGATTCCAGAAACATCCTCAGCAAGTGAGTGTAGTATCTGAAGTGTCTCAATGAGCTGAAGTTGACTAGTTATTGATGTATATTCTCTGCAATAAATTTTTCAAAACTGACACTGACTGACTGACTAGACAGGAAGCAAATCAACAAGAAACCTAACATGACCTCTACCACAAACTTGTCATTGTCTAACCCTAAAATTTGACTTAGCAGAGAACAAACCCACTAGACTTCGATAATCATGATGCTTACACTGGCAGGTAACAACGGACTCTCTGAATGATGTTCAAACTTGACTATGGTCTGCAAAAATAAGGTTTTAACTTCAGGCAGGCATTCTGTATAAATTGTGATCATTCTTTGTTCTTCAAAGGGCTCTGACACTATGGGGGAGGCATCTGGTATATTTAGAGTATGTCGGAGTGATGGACTGTCTACTTTAAATAGAACTTCTGACCCTAATTTGTTTAAAATGACTCTTTCTCCCTGAGAATAACGCTTTGCACACCAGCTTACAAATTCGTGCAATGGAAAGACCATTTCTATGATGTAAGGGATGATGGAGGCTAGAGCTGCTTCAAGGAAAGGTATGAACATTCCAACATTGTCCAACAAATTTGATCTAGACACGGAAACGGGTGAGACCGTTATCTCTATGTCGAAAACATCAAAATCTCTGTCAATTAGGGCTTCCTCCCTAGCGGATATCTCTTGTTCATTCGAATAAAATAATAGGATTGGCAGCCATGGTGAAGAATACCTGTTAAGCAGCGAGAAACCCAAGTTTGGTTCAGTTCTGAGCTTTGAAATTCGATTGGAATCTTTGCGCCAAATTTCTGAACGTTTCAATGCTTCAAATTATCATAGAATAATCTCGGGGGTTCCTCCTTTTATAGGTATCTATTGACATCGGGGTTTGGATAAAATTGTTTCAGGTGGACCACTTTTCGCCCCAATTTGCCTCTGAGGGCGCCACGCATCCATGATTTAAACCATGGCAGTTTTCCCCGGCCTGCCCTCTATCAATTAATCCTCGTGTTGTTCCAATCACCGATATAAACTTTAGTCATTGATCCGGGCTACTTCAGGATCTACGGTCCACATTTGCCCAGTGGCTTTGGCATTAGGGATTGGAGGAAGTGGTTTTAGTCGGACTATTTTTTCCCTCAATGTACCTCTACAGGCGCCATGCGTCTTGAAATGAAACCACGACGGTTTTCCCCGGCCTGCCCTCGATTGTTTAATATTCGTGCTAGTTAAATCTTTGATATGCGCCTCATCCATTGATCTAGGTCTCTTTCAGGATCGAAGGTCCACCGATTCTTTCTCTTTACATCTCTTCTATTTTGTCCATATGTCGCTAGATATAGTCAGGCCCTCTAATTTATCATATCTCTGTGGCAATATAACCCTTCACTAAAAGTTTTAATCTTGGATACCATCTAGAAATTATTATGGTGATAACAGATCTCATGACTCAAATTGAAGAATCTAAGAAAAAGGAAGAAACCCAGAAGATTCAAATAACTAAAAAGGAAGAATCATGCCATATGTTTGAATTAGAAAACATCAACCTCAAAAGTATTCAGCTAGAATGCGAGGAAGAAATCAAAGTATTGAAAACTAAATTTTTGATCTAACAAGAGATTTGGAAGAAATTAAGACATATGAAAAAACTATTAAATGCAAAGAAGTCTTGGAAGAAACAAAAGAAATAGTCATCAATCTAAAGACTCAACTTGAACATGCTAAAGAAATGGAAGAAGCCCTGAAGATTTAGTTGACTAAAAAGGAAGAATTATGTCAAATATTGAAGTTAGAAATAGTCAATCTCAAAAAGATAAATGAGAAGACAAATAATATTGTCAATTTCCATAACAGTTCAACCATCCTAGATAAGATTTGGAAAAGCCAAAAATTAGTTGATGTCAAAACTAGTCTTGGATACAATAAGAAAGAAGACAATAACAAATGGAGCACCATTTACAAACATGAGAAAGGATCATCCTTCTTAAAAGGAAAATATTCAAGTACAAAGCAATTACAAGTCATGAACTTTGTTAAGGAAGACAACTATAGAAGTAAAAAGGATGAAGAAAATCAAATGACAGATCCTTCAAGCCAAAATAAAATCAAGAAAGGAAACACCTTCAATGGATATTTATTTTCCTGTCATAGCTTTGGCCATAAATTAATGGACTACAAGAAACTAGAGGAAGGATATACAAGAAAATCCAATAAATCAATTAGATGTTGGAGATGTAATTTTGTTGGGCACACAACAAAAAAATTTCATACAATGAGATGTTACAACTGTGATAGGTTTGGGCACAAATTCCAAAACTGCAAGAATACAAAAATTCAATATTTGAATAAGTCATTCAATTCAATAACAAATCCTAATAAAAGTTGGAAGAAGAAAGGAGATGACAAATCTCCAAAAACACAATTAGAAAGAGAATATCCAAAAAGCAGAATATCTCACAGAAAGATATGGAGAAGAAAAATGGAAGGAGAAAGCAAGAAAGATGCTATTACACTTGAAAATGAAGAAACTAATAATAAGAACATAATGGGTAAAAGTCCAAATAAACAATGTGAAATTCAATATGAGATAAATCAATCTCAAGAAAAGGAAGTACCTATAGAAGAATATGGGACAATATCAAATTTTGATGATGTCATAAGTTGTTAGCAAAAGAAAGAAAATACAAAAAGAAGTTTAAATTGGTTTTTTCAAAATAAAAGGATTATGCCAAAGAGTTTTATAAATTAACATATTGAAAATCTTGACTATCTATGGATTAGTGGTCAAAATAAAAAGCATTGGTAGGGTTAATTGTAGAATACAAGAAAAAAATAATAATAATAAAGGTAGCAGAGAAGTTCAAGGAGTATCATTCAACAAAGATCAATTGATAACAAAATTGGTATTTAAATAAATTGGTATAATTCCTCAATTGATATTCCTGTGAAATATCAAAAACGAATAAGAAGCAGATCAAAAATATCAGTAAGATTCATACTCTTGTTCTATTTGAGAAAGGAAAGTTAGTAAAAAATCGGGAGGAGTATTTTGATTATTGAATAAGAAAGTAATTAGATTAAGTTTTGAAAAAGACTTGATCACTACAAAATTTGTATCAAGAAGACTACTTATTTAAAACACAAAAATCCCAATAAACTGAGATAACAAGTTAGTAAATAAACAGGGGAAGAGACCTTGTCAAGAAGAGATACCCTTTCGGAAACAAAGGGGGAGAGTAGTCAGAAGCAGAGAGAGAGCATATTGATAGGGGGAGTCATTTAGTTATGGAAGACAAAACATGATTCCAAGGGGAGTTACCCAAGCTCGTATTTTGGTCAACAAAATGCAGAAAAATAGAGGTTGATCATAAGGGGAGCAACCCTTTGCCATTGATGTCAAAGGGGGAGAGTAACTTCAGAGGAGAGAAGCATCATCACAGGGGGAGTTTTTGTATGAAGTTAGTGTGTTACCCTCAATGAAAAAGGGGGATATTGTTGGACATATTGTCATTCATGTGTTGTCGTTGGTGTCAAAAGTCATGATAAGTTGTTATGATGGCAACATGAATCAGTCATGATCATTTATACAGTTGGCATTAGTGTCAAGATGGCCAATAATGTCTTTCCATGTGTAATGAAGGGTCAATGATGGAAAGATAATGTAAAACAATAAGAAGAGAAGCAAGGTTAATCTCAGGAGGAAAAGTATACTAAAGATCGACAAAAGAACATTACCTTAAAGTTGAAAACAATTTGTGATTATTATTGATCACGATAGGATCAACAATGTTCCTATGATCAAAGCTTAGGAGAATTAGCGACTGACTATCAGTGCATAAAAGAATACACAAATAGTTCTTAAATCTCAAGAGAGTTAGTGAATGAAGAGAACATTCTAGAAATGTTGTTCGATCGATGGAAAGACTGAGAAATTGACCAATGCATGGGAAAATATGAAAAGCCTCAGCAGCCATCCGATCAAGAAATTGACAATGTAGATCATCTCATATAATGGACATCGGTGATATGAGTGACCTTGGTCTTGAGAACCATTGGAGGATCATGACAATTGAATCTGCAAGCCAGATCAACGGCAGGGATAGATTGCGGAGATCAGAAGGAGAATTAAATGACTCGCTAGTTCCAATCCCACAATTGGTCTAGATCGTCAGATCTCATAGACTCGAATATCGATGACTGTGGTTGATCCAACAAACAATCAGATTAAGTCAGGTTACCGTCGGATGTGCAATCACCAGATCAACGGTAGGGATAGATTGTAGAGATCGAAAGGAGAATTAAACATCATGTTATTTCCAATCCCACAATTAGTCAGGACCATCAGATCTTATAGCTTCAAAGATCGACGACTGTGGTCGACTCACCAACAATGCACAGCTTCAATTATGGAGTTTGGGTGTAAAATTAAATCACTTGCAAGTTGTGGTTCTGCAATCATCGTCGACCGTTAATCTGCTTCAAAGAGTCCACATTGACCGCTGGATCACTTTTGAGTGGAAGGACAGGATAAGCAGAAAGATCTGAGATCTCGTTTATCTGAAATATCGTCAGTAATCGGATTAAAAGTAAGTGGAAGGATAGGATAAGTAGAAAGGTTGAGATCTTGATCATCCGAATATTCGTCAACCGTTGAATCACCTTAAGTGGAAGGACAGCATAAGCAAGGGTTGAGATCTGATATCTCTATCACCCAATATTTCGTCATCCATCGGATCAAACTAAAAGAAAGGATAGGATAAGTGAAGACGGAGAGCCTTTGGATTTAATCCAAGGTAAAGTTGCATCGCAAACAAGATCGAGTCATTGATCTAAGATCCTGATCAAACGACCATCGTTTGTTTCAGGTCTAAAGATGTGAGGACGTTACGCTCCGGAAAAATCTCATTTCAAGAATTTAGTTTGACATTTGAAATTCTCAAAGCCCGAAGATAGCTCGGAGAGACGAAATAAATTTTCGATTGTTGGATCATCCAAAGTAAGCCTCAACCATCCGATTCAAGATGACATATGGCAAACCATGTCAGCAGACAACATCAGCAAGGGCGTATGGGAGATCTACATCAGCAGACCACGTTAGCAAAGACATATGGCAGATTACTTCAGCAAACCACATCAGCAAGGGCATGTGGCAGACCACATCAGCAAAGACGTGTGGTAGACCACGTCAGCAAGGACACATGGCAGACCATGTTAGCAAGTACACATGGAATAATCAGATGATGACATGTGTCAAGAGGAAATTGGCTTGTGCCATGTCAACACGTGACATCAATAAATTATGTCACTCCAAAATAATTACTTCGGGAGTTTCACCACTAGAAAATGACAAAATATCTGAACTCCCTAAGGAAGAAATCCCAAAGTAGACATGGTCTGTCTGATCCAAAGAAACACTTCGAGAGAATTCTCATCCGTTGATCTACTATAGTGGAAGGATAGCGTAAGTTGAAATAGCTGAAGTCCCAGAGTAAATGAAGGTCATACATATCAATGCTTGATTAAGACCCAATCATCGAATTAAGCCTTGTAAGAATCAAATATGATGATTAATCAGTTTCTGCAAAATAAACGTAAACTGTCCGATCTGTTCAGGAAATCTGATTCGGAAGTTTTGAAAGGTTTGAAAATTTGAAATCCTGAAGTTCCGAAGGGCGAAGTTTCGTCAGTTGTCCATCTCATCAGGAGATTGAATCATGACCATTGATTATGATAAGCGCTCGAGCGATCATTTGGCCTAGCGCCTGGTCACCACATATGGTCATATGGAATAAGAAAAATAAAGGTAAACCTTAAATAACAAGCTCGTGGTTCTACGCCTATGGTCATATGAAAATGGTTTGAAGGGAGCGCCTCATACAGATTTCATTCGACAGAGAGTTACACAATAACAATATAGAGAATCGATAAATAATTAAATATGATATGTTGGTGAATCGAGAACGTAGCAGAAGCATGAGTACGATCTAATGAGTTGATCCATGTCTGTGATCAACTCATGAGGACATATGAATCGATACACAACCATGTTTAAAAGAGAATTAAATCATGAAAACATGAAGAAAGAATAAAAAGGAAAAATGATATTAATTAAAGTTTAAGATTATCATTTTAAATGAAAAGGTACAATGGTTCAAATATCAAAAGACACAATGCTTCAAACTCACACCAATTGGAAGACTATATAAACAAGAAATAATGGTGAGAAGAAATGTAGTTGAATTTGTTGAAGTAT
>SNQJ01S0128600.1:2662-13116 GCA_010110895.2 Picea sitchensis | reverse complement strand
GAGTACCCATTTTCATAATAAATGTCTCGGAATGATAACATATAGGTTTACCTCGTTGCATCAATATTTCTCCCATGGCATATCTGCTTGCATCAGTTTGAATTTCAAATGGTTGTTGTAGATCTGGCAGAGCCAAAATTGGTGTGGTGCTTATCTTTTCCTTCAATTTATCGAAGGATTTGTGTTGCTAGCCTCCCCATTGAAAGACTTGTTTTACACTTGTTAATGTATGTAGAGGAGCTTCTATAAAAGAAAAATTAGCAATGAATTTCCTCCAGTATTGTATTGCTCCCAAGAAGATCCTGAATTTTGTGGCAGTAGTTGGCTTGGGCCATTTCACAATGACTTCTACTTTTGCAGGATCTATCCTTAGCTAACCATTCCCTACAATGTAACCCAAATATACCAGAGAATTTTTTCCAAATTCACATTTAGACAACTTAATATACAGCTTCTCCTTCTTCAAGAGTTCAAAGACTGTCTTGACACGCTTTATATGATCTTCCCATCTTCGACTAAAGATCAATATATTATCTAAGAAGACAATGACAAAATCATCTATGTAAGGCATGAACACATCATTCATCACCCTCATAAATGTCGCAAGTGCATTGCATAAACCAAATTCCATAAATAACCATTCAAATAATCATGCTTTGTCTTGAAAGTGGTTTTCCATATGTCACTATCTGTAATTATAATCTAATGGTAACCACTTCTCAAGTCCAACTTAGTGAAATACACAACATTCTTTAATTGATCCAATAAGTCATAAATTCTAGGAAGAGGATTACGGTTCTTTATCGTAATCTTGTTCAAGGCTCGGGAGTCAATACACATCCTCCATGTGCCATCTTTCTTCAGAACTAATACAATAGGAGAACCACATGGAGAGGAACTCAGTCCAATGATTCCTTTGTTAAGCAACTCCTAAACTTGCTTCTTAATTTATTCATTCTCTATCATTGATGACCTATACATTCCAATGTTCGGAAGAGGAGAATCCTACTATAAATAAATTTAATTTTCAACTTCCCTCTTAGGACGTAACCCTATAGGTTCCTAAAATAACTCATCATAGTTACATATGATTTTAACCAATTCATGTTTATGATCTGGATCACAACCTGATAAAACATATGTTATATCTTCTTCTTTCTATTTCACTGTCATGAGAGAAAAATATTTACTTGTGCTCGTGAGTCTTTTCATTTTCCCTATACTCACTAAATAAATATTAGTTTTGATTCGATGAGCTCTGACAATAAATTCAACCATGTCCTTGAAAAGATGGTATTTATTCTCTTAATGGTAGAATATAGTTTTCCTATCAAATATATATGGACTTCCCAAGACAATGCCACAAATGTCAAGAGGCACAACATCTAACTCAACCTCTCAAATAAGTTAGCATATTCACACACCCAATTGTTGGATTACTGAGAGGGGGGTGAATCAGTAATAGAGCAATAGAATCCTTTTAACCACAGTATCTAAGTGTTATTTATCTTTATGATCAATATACCATTATCATTATAATATGTGCGAGGTAAATAAACCATGAACAGTGAAAAATCATACACATACACATTACACCAGTATTTTTATGTGGAAACTCAATGCGGGAGAAAACCACGGAATGCTTTTCTTATATATATTTAAGAATTACATTCATTGGAAGCACCAACTTCCTTTTTTCTCCAAATGCAACTGGAAGGAGGCTTTGACCCCTAATATTTTTAGGCTACAACCTGAGGGAATCTCCAACTCCCCAATTCTCTTGCTACAACCAGAAGGAGGCTACAACCCCCTATGTTCTTCAGCTACAACCACCTATCCTTGCCCCATCCTACCACCCTGAAATATAAGTTCCAAATTATGAAACCACTGCCACACCATCATTGTGAGATAAAACATTGTAAACATGTACCAATATGAGCCAACAACCTATAACCAACCTGTACCAAAATCCTATAATCAATCATGAATCAAAAGTCAGTATGTACCAACAAATTGTTGAAATTTTGGTATGCTCATTTAACCATAGAAAACTTCACATCATTATAAACCAACCATAGGCATTCACATATGCCACCCCTGAACACACTAACCTTTACTTAGAATAATTCTCACAAGCCTACTCCAGAACCAACAGATAAAACCTAGTTGCTAACTGCGGCAACAAATCAAGACAAGTAAAGCACTCCTTCTCCTAGGGTAGCACACAAGAGAGAGAGTATAAATATCCATAGAACAAGTACCATACACAACTGCAATAGTTGCAGCTGCACTACTCTCTCAGACTTGCACCCTACTTAGAAAGAATATCACCAAGAGTATCACCAAGAATGTCACTAAGAGAATCACCAAAAGAATATCACTTGATAGCACTAGAGAGATACCAAGACCAAGAGATGACCATACACCCTTATTCCTCCTTACAGCTGCAACTGTAGTTCTCCACAAGACTTGCACTCTGAATGGGTATCCAAATGAGTTAAAACATCCTCTATTTATATTAGTATGTCGAGCAACTTTTCTTGTTGGGCCAACCTGAATTTCTGGTAATTATATTTGATTTTTATCTTTTTCCTATGGAGTCCACTTGTATTTATGGAAGACAATATTCTAATATTATTTATTCTACTAGGCCGACTTTCCTTCTAGGGTTTCCACACATCTGTTTAATGGTTCACATGCTTCTAAAATATTTTATTATAAGTCATAGGTTACACATGGAGGTTAATACCTCTCGTAGCTATCAGAACATCAACATTCTCTCTTATCTAGGGAGGTATTAACTAATATGTTCTTCATGTAGTGGTCTC
Source organism: Picea sitchensis (assembly GCA_010110895.2). Taxonomy (NCBI): domain Eukaryota; kingdom Viridiplantae; phylum Streptophyta; class Pinopsida; order Pinales; family Pinaceae; genus Picea; species Picea sitchensis. The sequence goes on along the minus strand of SNQJ01S0128600.1, from coordinate 10,288 downwards.
AAACACATCCATCCATCTCACATGGCATGGGAAAGACTCACATGGTCTTATAGACCATTCTACAGATAGCATCACCATAGCCACACTGGCTATCATATGATCAAACAGATCAAGTATCACCATCATAGCCTCACATTATCCATCTAGCTGGAAAACACTTCCCAACACTACTGGTTGGACCTCCAACTAAAAACCTTCGATGCTACTCATCAGCACTCTATCTGGGAATCATTCATGACACTACAGGTCAGCATATAGTTCATACATAACTAGTAACTCACTATTTCATACAGAATCTGGCTCAAAAATTTAACACTCCCTCTTAACGAGTAAGGTATTCCTCTTAGCATGATCATAATCATTGCTTATGTGCTTCTACACACCTCATCCACTGTCTTGTTGAATTTCATGAATCCATACATCATAAGAAGTTATGCACTTTCACTGGAGTAGTGTACCAGCCTTTGTTGGAGTAGCATACCAACCTACGTTGGAGTAACATACCAGCCTACATTGGAGTAGCATACCAACCTGCGTTGGGGTAACATACCAACCTACGTTGAAGTAGCATACCAACCTACGTTGGGGTAACATACCAGTCTGCGTTGGAGTATCATACCAACCTGCATTGGGGTAACATACCAGCCTGTGTTGGAGTAGCATACCAACCTGCATTGGGTAACATACCATCCTGCGTTGGAGTAGCATACCAACCTGCGTTGGGGTAACATACCAGCATGTTTTGGAGTAGCATACCAACCTATGTTGGGGTAACATACCAGCCTACGTTGGAGTAGCATACCAACCTGCATTGGGGTAACATACCATCCTGAGTTGGATTAGCATGCCAACTTGTGTTGGAGTAACATACCAGCCTACGTTGGAGTAGCATACCAACCTGCACTGGGGTAACATACCATCCTACGTTGGAGTAGCATACCAAACTGCACTTGGGTAACATACCAACCTGTGTTGGAGTAGCATACCAACCTATGCTAAGGTAGCTCCCACTATTGGGGATCACATCACTTCCCACTACTGAGGATCACATCACTTCTCACTGCTAGAGAAAAACATTTGGACCACTCCAAGATTGTCCCTGACATAGGCTTGGTCAAAATATATGCTACATGTTCATCGGTAGAAATATACTGGAGAAAGTGTCCCGTCATAGTCTTTTCCCTCTTGTTGGGAGAATCTTCTGGACACAAATCAGGATTTGTACATATCTAGGTTATTTATCTGCAGCATGCTTGATCTTGTAGATCAACTTATAAGTCACCACTGACTTCCCTTCTGGTCTCAGAACCAAGGAAAAGATATATATCCCAATCCTTCTGACTGGCTTCCTCCTCGGTCACTATAGAAAATTCTACTGAAGCAAGGGAATCTTTCCATAAGATCTCATATCTCCTCGAACCCTCTGAAGCTTTGATTTAGCCTTCTCAAACCATGGCATTTATCTGTCAGTTCTAGAAGATGTCTCTCTCTTCCATCTTAATTTGAAAGTCTTTGAGTCTCTATTCTCCCTCTGAAGTTTGACTCCCTCTGAGTTTGTATAATATTCGGAGCCATCTACTACTCATGATATGGCTCATCAATGTTGCATCCTACAAAGTTTCATGGGACCACGTTATTCTCTTCTTGGTTACTAAAACGATTTCGGTTAGGCCCTTCTATCTCCTCTTCCTGATGATATGAAGAGTGATCAATTGCACTAGAAGGATTTGTTCGGTCCTCTTTGGAGCTTTCTGCTCCTTACAATCAATCTCCATATGAGATACTATGTATCTCGCAAAAGTACCCTTCTTCATCTTCTTCTTCTTTGGTACATGGATGTATACGATCGTGTATACAACTTTTTATCTGGATAGTCTTCTCCATGTCTCAAACTAGAGACCATCTAACATGTTTTTTCTTGCAACCGTCACTATATCTTCCATCCGATTTATCACCTATGAACTTCCCGGAACAAGGAAAACAAAGGGAAAAATAGTAGACAAGAATAATACTTTTATAATAATAAAAACAAGAATGAGAACAATAATCACAATAACTCCTTCTCAGAGCTATTGCTTGTGACCTGCATGGAACAAGAACCAAAATAAAAATACAATAATAAGAAATAATAACAACACTCTTCTAGTGTTTTGATCAATCATTTTTCCATGGTAACCTGCCTAGAACAAGAAAACAAGAATAAAAAGTATAAGAACATAGCTATGTCAACAAGAATTAAAAGGAAATCTCGTGGTAATCATCATATTATTACCAAGGTGACCTACCTGAAAGAAAAACAAGAAGAATCTCCTAGAGTAGATGTTAGTTCGTCTTGCGACCAAGTACAACAAGCATTTATATCAATAGTACTCACATGCTGCCAAGTATTCATTGTATCTAGTAGTAATAGAACCTTTCAAGGATTGTTGTCACAACTAGTAATGTAGCAATTATCAAACTTGATATGTGCAAATTGGAAACTTATTAATTTAATGAATCAACCCTGTAACCCAGAGTATTAAATTCAAGAATGAGTGTTCATGATTTTCTTCTGAGTCTCCTTCACTCAAGATGACAAGTATTATCTTCAACCTATCCCATGTACTTAAGACAATATGATTTCTTGGCAGAAATAAGGGTTAGAGAATATAATGCAAATAAACTCTAAAATAACAACGTTGATCAATCTAATACTTTTACTAGAGTCAGCATATAACTTTAACTTTGAAACGAGGTTAATATAACTTCAATAGATCAAAATACAACTAGATGTTCATAAGATTACAATAATTCCATAAAAACTAGAGGCATATGAAAACAATCAAATTTGGAGTGGATTGTTCCTATGAATGTGTTGGATTTGAGATCCCTCTAGATCTATTATTGTAAGAGATCCCTTCTCCTACAATCACACTCAAAATAGTGATACAGTTTAAATATATATATAAGTACATACCTCTGGTAGCATCAGTAGGTAGTGGCACCATCCGGCAAAAGCGGCAAGCAATGACGAACCTTAAAACTTCAAAGGTGCTCCAAATTTTAATCTAAAAGTAGCTTGGTAGGCTCTAGGGTAAGGCTCACTAGAAAAAACAAAAATTAGTCCTAACACTTCATAGAAACTTTCACTGCAACTGGTACTGCAAATAGTGCTAGCATTGCAACTGGTGTTGCAACTGGCACTGTAACTGGTGTTGCAACTAGCACTGCAACTGGTGTTGCAACTAGCACTATAATTGGTGTTGAAACTAGCACTACAAATGGTGTTGCAAGTGGCACAAATAAAATGGCATGAAGAAACTAGCACTGCAATTGCAACTGGCACTCCAGACCTATGGTTTTATGAGAAAACCTTAATTTCTCAACTTCAGAAATTTGCAGATATTATCTAGGGAAGAGATGCAACCTACTTAGGAAAATGTATTAGTGAATTCAGTAAGTGCTCAATGAACTTGACAATGGGGGAAATTGAGGATCTTACTTCCAGTTGTTAGACAGTTACGAAGAAAAACAGTTATGATACCATGTTGAAATTTTGGTGTGCTTGTTTAACCATAAACAATGTCACTTCATTGTCACCCAACCATAGGCATTCACATATTCCACCCCCGAGCACACTAACCTTTACTTAGAACAATTCCAGCAATCCTACTCCAGAACCAACAGATAAATCCTAGTTGCTAACTACAACAATTCAAGATAAGAAGAGTGCCCCTTCTCTTAGGGTAGCGCACAAGAGAGAGAGTCTCCATATCTATAGGATAAGTACCATACACAAATGCAGCAGTTGCAGATGCACTACTCTCTCAGACTTGTGCCATACTTAGAAATAATATCACCAAGAGTATCACCAAGAGTATCACCAAGAATGTCACCAAGAAAAACACCAAGAGAATATCACTTGATAGCGCTAGAGAGAGACCAAGACCAAGAGATGACCATACACCCTTATTCCTCATTGTTGTTGCAACTGCAGCTATCCACAAGACTTGCGCTCTGACTAGGTATCCAAATGAGATAAAACGTCCTCTATCTATATTAATCTTTCCATTGACTTTTTTGGTTGGGCCGACTTGACTTTCTGGTAAGCATATTTTTTGTTTATCTTTTTCCTGTGAAGACAACTTGTATTTCTGGAAGATAATATTCTAATATTATTTATTCTAATAGACCAACTTGTCTTCTAGGGTTTTCACACATTTATTTAATGGTTCAATTGCTTCCGGAATATTCTATTCTAAGTCATAGGTTACATGTGGAGGTTAATACCTCCCGCAGTTACCAAAACATCAACACAAACACCAACAGGTACGCGACCTGTATATATTTCATCTTTCATATGTACGCACAATGTCTATACTGCAGTCTGCGTATGTATGCGACCTGTCTATACTACAACTTGCATACACCTTCAGAAAGGTATGGTTTTCACCTTTTCTGAAACTTCAAGCACTTTGTTGCCTCTGTCACAACAACATGAAATTTGTCACTGAGTTGTATCTATAGTTGTGTTGTGTGCATACAACATCTTATATATCCCTTAACCAAGTGCATCTATGTCTTTCTAGTCATGTGCCATACATGTGTGTACAATCATGAACAAGTGTAATAACCCTCACATTGACTAGACATCAAACCCTTACTGATATGCAGCCTCAACCTTCACAAACACTTCAAACCAAAATCCCTCATCCATGTACCAAGAAATACAAGCTATATCTCAACACTTGAACCAACATGATGTACCAATGAATAATACCAACATACCAGTGTTGTATTTTTGTATATCTAACTCATACCATAGGTGCCACACAACCAATAGCCTCTCTAGGGAAAAACCTCAAACTCCCATAACCATATCTCATGGAGACACAACATCCAACAACACATAAGAATATGACATACCTTTTGAATATGTAAATAGATATGGTGTACCTGATCATTGTAGACCTTCCTGGGAGCTTTCTTTCAAACTCTGAAAATTTGGTACCTTTAGCAACTCAATTTTTCATGGCTTTTCCCAAATGTACGTGCCATGTTATACTGCCATCCCGCGTACGTACGTTTCCTTCTCCAATAAATCTCACGTACACCTCAAAAACTAGGTTTTTTTCCAGTATTTTTGAAATTCTAAAAATTTTGTTGTCGGCCCTTTGTGCTACCTCAAACTTGTGTAACTTTAGATGTGTCAAGGAGTACCTGCAATAAACCTTACACAAGAATAGATATTCAATGTGCTCAATAGGTGCAAATAGGAGACTCTTTCTCTCTTATTTATTTTCTCCAAGTAGCTTCCCGTAGGGGTTACCTTCTAACAAACTTAACCCAATTTCCTTCTTTTAGGGCTAACCCACTTCTAACTACACTTCCACTTATAACCACTTTATCCACAAATATTAAACTCTCCACTTCTAGTTGCAACTAATTTATTTTTAATTATTTTCTTATTGCAAAAACTTGACCCATGATTAACTCCTAGTTTCACCCACTTTGACTAGTCAACTTCTTCTAGGGGTTTCAAGAATAATTTGACTTCTTTGACCTTCTAAGGGATTCTAGATAACTCAAGAGGGTTCTCCAAATTCAAAAGGACATAACTCTCTAACCATGAGGAGTTATGTGATGTTCCACCTATCACTTTAAATGGAATGACATGTACTATCCATCTAGAATAGTCTTACCTGCAAATACACAGATATTTGTAGCTTTATACCTCAAACAATCTTGAGTCCCTTAACCATATTGTTGGGGCTACCGAAATTTTCTATCAGACTTTATTCAAGGGTTGACATCAATGAAAACCAACCCAATTAATCAACAATATCCCCTCACATTGACGGAAACACTCTGATGCAACATTGAATTCATATCACTCATGCTCCCCTTGTGACCATCACTCCCCATGAAAACATGCCTATGTGCTCTCTCTCCAAGAATCTAAATCTCTATCCATGCATCCGATGAATCTCTCCCCCTTTGACATCATTGAAAAAGGTAACTTCCCATCTAGCCTACTCCCCCTAACTGAACTGTTCTTGGGGATGCTCCCCCTAACTGAACTCTTCCTGAACATGTTCCCCCTTACTGAATTGTTCTCTTTATGGTGCTTCCTCATGTAAATATAAGACATATAAAAATATCATTCAAAATTCATTTCGAGGCAGAAACTATGCCAAGTTTATGACGAAGATACTCAAAAGCTTCCCTTGGAAGCGGTTTTGTAAAAATGTATGCAATATTTTCTTTGGTGCCAACATACTCAACTTGAATGTTCTTCTCTACAACTTGTTCCCATATAAAATGATACTTGATTAGAATGTGCTTCATCTTTGAGTGCATCATTGGGTTCTTTGAGATATTTATGGTGCTTGTATTATCACAATATATCAGAATGAGCTCACCATACTCAACATGTACATCTGTCAAAGTTTGTTTCATCCATAGAACCTATGTACAACATGTTGTTGCTGCAATATATTCTACTTTGGTTGTAGACAATGATATTGATGATTGTTTCTTGCTTATCCAAGATAGCAAACACTCACCCAAGTAGAACGTTGCTCCACTTGTGCTTCTTTGGTCATCAATGAAACCTGCCCAATATGCATCTGTGTAGGTAATAAGTGATAGATCCTTTCCTTTTTGATACCATAATCCAAACTCTTCTATACCCTTGATATATCAAAATATCCTTTTTACTGCTAAAACATGCGATTCCTTTGGTGTTACTTGAAATCTGGCCACCTGTCCAACTGTGTGCATTACATCTGGTCTGGATGTTTTTGGGTATGTGTTATATTCTTTGCATGTGTGTGTGTGGGCACGTTAGATTCGACAACTGCGTCTGACGATCCCTCTAGTGCCCCGAAATTATTTTTTTTGGGCTGTTTTTGCTATTTTTAGCGGTTTTCTAAATTAATCCTGGATTAAGGGATTAGGTTTTTGGTATCTATGGAATACCTAAAAAAATTGTATATATTGTATGGTGAATGGTGAAATTCGATATAATGAATATAAGAGAGGTTTTCCCCGGTTGAGGGTTTTCGGTATAAATCTTTTTGTACTATGTGTATGAGCCATTGATTAAATTATGTTTTTATTAAGAATATATATCCATTGCTTTACTTCACAGTTTAAAACTTACATGTGGTATCAGAGCTCGTTTTTGGCTTTAGAGGGACACCTTTGTTGTTGAGGGTTTGACTTGGTCTTGATAGATCAAGTTTATCTTGGGTTTGTGATAAACCTGGGTTTAGTGGGAGATTTTGCAGTGCTTATTCAAGTGTATAAATAGGAATGGAAAGATCTTTTAGAATCGATATAGAGAAGTTCAACCGTAAAAACTTTGAGCTATGGAAGCTCAAGATGGAGGACCTTCTTGTAGATAAATAATAATGGATCATTGTGGATCTTGGTACATAGCCTACTGGCACACAGACGACTGGTACACAACCTACTAGTACACAAACTACTAGTACACCACCTACTGGTATGTCAAAGGAAGATAGGGAGAAGTTGGACAGAAGAGCAAGGAGTATTATTCGACTCTGCCTGGCAAATTAAGTGTTGTTGAATGTCTCGAGAGAATATACAGCCAAGGAACTATGGAATAAGTTAGGGAATTTG
>SNQJ01S0128598.1:0-26095 GCA_010110895.2 Picea sitchensis | reverse complement strand
TTAGCCAACCTGACAGCCTTAAATGTTTATCTATTCCTCGAAATTTTCCATACAATGTTGCAATGATTTTGGACAATATTGTTGTCCATCGCCAATTGAATATGCATTGTATGTTTCATCCTTCTTCTAGCCTTGCAATGCAACTTCGTCATCATTGAAGCTACATACCTTGTTTATTGGTTCGGTGAGTGCTTCTTCTTCATTGGTTCGTCGATTGTTGCTTATTGTTGTTGTTTGGTTCACAATTTGACCTGCGCTTCTGCCTTTCAACATTTCAGAGTAAGTTTCCATGCCATAGTTTCATTTTCTATTCCTTCTTTGTTGTTCTGTTTGCAGTTTGCAAGTAAGAATGTTTGCTTATTTCTATTGGCATGTTGGTCGTATGTTTCTGGTTCCTTCTGTGCTTCGGTTGCAGTTTTGTAATCGTTGGAGATACATATGTTGTTTACTGGTTTGGTGGTTGTTTCTTGTTCGTTGGTTCGTCGGTTGTTGGTTGTGTTTGTTTGGCTCAAGTTTACGATTTGGGGCCTTGGGGTTGCAATTGGGCATGTTTGTGCTTTCTCACTGGTTTGGTGCTTGTTGTTTTTTTTTGTTTGTTTCAGCTTTGCAGGGTTACGGTCTTGCGTCGAAAGTTGGAGCTGGGATCTTTTTTGTATTATTATTATTATTTGGGCGCTTTACGGTGTTCAGCCCCTGCATCCACGAGTGGACATGCGGTTGTGTTATTTTCCCTGTCTAGCGAGGTCGATATTTGTTCTGCTGTCACATTTTGTTGGTGCTTCGGTGTTGACATGATAGAAAATAGTTGCATGAAAAATAGTTCGAGAAGTACATGTGCCATTGCAATATCCGTTGTTTTTTTGTTAAAATAAAACATATGCAAGCTGCAATTATAAACCATGTATGTTGAAACGTGCCCATATGACAATACATGTTCTTTATCCTCTACACAGACTGGTGTGACCATGATACAATTTGTCTTGTACTTTAGATATAATATGTACAACAAAGATACTGCAAAATTATATTTCCATGTCTTGAAGCATATCTGGGTAGTTTGCCACGGAAAACCAAAATCTTGTATCGTGGGCACAACGGTCTGTGTAGAGGATAAAGAACATGTATTTCCATGGGTGGAAGCATATCTGGATACTTTGCCATGGAAAACCAAAAATCGTTTGGCTATGGCCATGCAATTTCGTAATATTTTGTGGCTTGTAATATATTTTGGGTAGGGAAAAAAATTACATATTTACAACTATGGATGGAGAAGCGCAAAGGTTCATGTTTCTTCCTATCTTTTATTATATTCATTGGGTCTCATTTGTTGTATGTACATATTACTTGTTCTCCGGTGCATACCAGCTTCCATTCATGTTCATTGTATTTTGTGCAATCCAACATTCAAACAAACAGAATAGCTGGAGAAAGCGACGGAGTCTTGACTGGATCGGTTGAAAAGGAGATAGAAAGGTACATGCTTATACTATTATTTCATATTGTGTTGTTTTGTATTTCATTTATTTTATGTATATGTGTTCACCTAGTTTATTGTATATAGATGTTGCGTACCTTCCTACATAATAACTTATATTCATTACATGTCTTCCTATATACTAACATCCTTCACGTCCGTTGTATTTTTCCTGCATTGCTACATTTAAACAAACAAAATGGATGGGGAGGACGATGGACTCTTTGGCGGGAATGTAGGATACCTATACTCTTATTTCATATTCAAGTGTTCAGTATTTCATTTACTATATGTATATTTGTTGTGCTTGTTCTGCTGCTTTGCACCCTTTTTTTTGTTTTTTTTCAAATATATATTTTTTTGGTTTACCTGTATGTATATACTACGTATCTTTATGCGTATTATCATGTGAATCGTATTATGTTTGTTGTTACATTGGAATAAATAGAACTATTTTTTCTTTCTTTTACATGGATGTCTTCATACTAACTTGCCTTCATGTCCATTGTATATTCGTCGTTGCTACCTTGGAAGAAACAAGTTGGTTGGACATGAAGATGAATTGTTTTGTGCAACAGAGAGGGTTCTGTGGTACAATCTTCGAAAAGGTATACAAACTGGGTGGGGGCATATAATATTAGACTAGAAAACGATGACTTGGAAGCAATGGGCCTTTCTGCCCTCCCCATTTATACTTTTTCCATTTTCTATTATCCCTTTTGCTTTCTAATTGCTCTACTTAGTGGTCTTTCTGAAATGCCTTGATGTGTCGGTTGGCGGACTAACGGTTTCACATTTATGGTCACGCTTCTACCTTATTCCATACTTACCCACTTTGTCGATTGTGTGTGCCGGACTGGCGGGTTCAAGATTGCTCCCATGGATTCCGGGGGTCCAAGATATACAGATTGGTCGTCGTTCCCCACCATCACGCTCTGTTTACTGTTACACATTTTTCCAGTCAAAAAATCAGATGCATACAATTTGACGCTCGGGTCCTCATGTTTCCTGAGTATATTCCTTGACACCCTATTTCGTATTCCATCTCCTTCCACCCTGCATGTGACATTAAAAACTATCAGGGACAATATAAAATGCATATGCATGTTTAATCCTTCTCATGTTCATCTACACATGCTTGCATCATAAAAAGTTGGACTAGTGACATGGCCATGAGCAGTCAATCATCCCAAACATTAGCAAACCGACAAGGCCAAAGGTAAAGATGCATACATTGTGTTCCTAGTATGTTTACCAAACAAATATCCTCGGCTATTTATTCATCTATGGCATGGTGAATATGTTGATGTCATCTGCAATACATGGTTTGCAGTTCACAAGAGGTATCAACAAGTACAAGCGAGACGCCGAACATAGCGCAGGTTCCACAGACTAATAGGTGTGGTTGCAAAACTCTGGCTCTGTAATTCATCGAAGCTATGCGTCTACTTGTAGAATTATGCTACTAAAAAAAGAATACAAAAAAAAAATGCACACTACCATTCACTTTAGTTTTCCTGTTCAAAAATTGTCACGAGGTCTAGAGTTATAACACCCAAGGTACTATCAATAGAGGGCTTGAACAGTCGTCGAACTGTACAAGTGTTCATCAGGGACATAATGGTCATCTATAACACCTACTTGGACAAGGAAAACAAAACTAGATCCATTATGCATGCTGACATGACAGACAAGGAGGCCATGATGACACTCACACTCACTATTCCTACACAACTTGTCCAGAAACATGCAGAAAAGATATTGCCGGGTAATGGGATATCCATTACAAATTTTAATATATTGCCCAAAACAGTATATGACTGTGGTGATTGTGATCGGATTATTTCGCTCAACGAAACAAGTATTGTGGAAAAATTTCCCTCTGTTTGTTCAGCATATCGTTTCGTCCCGGACCAACTAACAACAATTGCATAAAGGGCAGTTTCCACTTATGCTCTTAAAAAATATAACAAAGAAAAGGGATGTTAGAGAAAGGATCTTTCACACAACCCAAGCAACATTTGTAACAGAGTTGTGAGCAAACATAGTACAGGATCTGAAGAAACTAGCTAACTCTACAATTGTTGTGCGTATACATCCACAAAATCATCCTCACGTTGCTTATACAAATAGCCTTCACCAAAATTATGTGGCTTGTTTTATTTTTTAATTTTTATTTAGGGGGCGGGGGGGGGGGTGCATTTGTGTATTATATTGTTCAATGTATTAGATCATATGCTCGCGTTTCCAGGTTGAAGGTGTTTTGGTTCCAGCGAATGCTTACTCCACCCCCTTTGAGCCCGTATGTGCGAAATGCAACTCTCCTGCCTCTGCTTCCACTTTGATAAGTGATGATATGATTGATTGTCTGTGATGCGGTGAAAAATGTCCATATATATATGGACATTGCCTCAATGTTTCCATCTGAACCATCGGCAACAGAACCATGCATTGTATAATTAGGCAACCTCTATTACAAGATGTGCTTCCTAGGTTGGTAGAATTGTCGTATGAGGCATACCTACAAAAAAAGGCAAGTAGTGTCTACATGCTGCGCGACTTTCGGATACACAACAAGTTTACCTTAAATTAGGACAATGCAATATTGCATATCGGTTGAAGAAGAAGAAAAAGAAAGACAGGAAAATAAAAACATATCAAGCTTTGGCAAGTAACGAAAATATCTCATGTGTCTCTGTAATATTTCTTCAACGCCTAGATGAGTGTTCGTCGGACTCGAGTACATGAGATTCCATGCGCATAAGATTGTTCGGTCCAAAAATGGGAAGCATGGCAACAAACCCCATATATCCCATGGCCCCAGTTATTTTCTCGTGGGAACATATACCAGATATAAGAGAAAACCAATGTCGCGACGTGTTTTCTTAGTATATCAAATTGTTTGATGCAAAGGTTGATTTGTGTTGCTCTATGGAAGCTTGTGGGATCTTGCTTCCAGCCTGTTTGGAGTTTAGTTGGTTCTTGGTTATATGCTTTGTCTGTCAATTAGTATATCGCAGAACTCTGAGTGTTGTTTGGAGGACACAGAACAATAGAATTGGAATTTTTTAGCTAGCTAGCCCGCAAGTCCGCCTGTCAATTTGTATGGCGTTGTGACGCAAATGTAGTATGTGGCTTGTTTTAGCACTTTTCCTTGATCGATGAACTTGGTGAAATTAATCTCCTGGAATAATTTGAAATAAACGAATATATATTGTGCGAAGTCGAATTGTGCTATCATATTAGCAATAGGCCCTTAAAATTCAAATTGGTCGTTGTTATGCTTGCGGTGATAGAATTTTAAAAATCTTTTTTTTGTTTCCATCATTTTAAAAAAAATAAGAGATTTAACATCCTTTAATAATTTTATGTAATTAAATTGTACAATATCAATATTTAATATTAATGATTTAGTATTTGAAATTAATGTTTTTAGATAATGTTAGATAGTTGATAGGGATGACCATCCGTAAACATTCGTTTTCTTGAGCCCGCTAGTCCTGGACTCCGTCTGTCAATTTGTATATCGCGGAACTCCAAGTGTTGTTTGGAGGACACGAAACAATAGAAGTGCAATGTTGAGCCAGCCAACATGCAAGTCCACCTGCCATTATGTATATCACAGAACTCTGGGTGCTATTTGTAGGACACAGAACAATAGAAGCCCAATTTTGAGCCCGTCAACCCGAGAACCCGCGATCCAAAAAGTGGCTATGTACGGAATGAAGGATCCACATATGCTCTATAAAATCTCATGTGCATACTTTATAAAAGTACATATTTAGTATGTATTACTCGTTTCTCGGAAAATATCTAGGTGCGAAAGTTGGCGAATACACGTGTTCAGATTTCCACTTACTTTTATATCACCAGCCCGACCGATCGCTTCCCCGTTTCATATTAAAGAAACTTTTTTAATCGCGAGTTTCCGAATACGCGAGTTTTTCTTTTGAATAAGATATTTAACATCCTTTAATAATTTTATGTAATTAAATTGTACAATATTAATAATTTAGTATTGAAAATAATGTTTTTGGATAATGTTAGATAGTTGATAGTCATGGAGTCCATCTGTCAATTTGTATATCGTGGAACTCTGAGTGTTGTTTGGAGGACACGGAACAATAGAAGTGCAATGTTGAGCCAGCCAGCCCGCAAGTCCACCTGTCAATTTGTATATCGCGGAACTCTAGGTGCTATTTGTAGGACACAGAACAATAGATGCCCAATTTTGAGCCCGCCAGCTCAAGAACCTGCGATCAAAAAAGTGGCTAAGTATGGAATGAGGGATCCGTACATGCTCTATAAAATCTCATGTCCATACTTTATAAAAGTACATATTTAGTATGTATTACTTCTTTCTCAAAAAAATTCTAGGTGCGGAAATTGGCGGATACACGTGTTCAGATTTCCACTTACTTTTATATCACCAGCCCGACTGACCGCTTCCCCGTTTCATATTGTTCAAACTTTTTGGATCGCGAGTTTTCGAATACGCAGGTTTTTCATTTAAATAACATATTTAACATCCTTTGATAATTTTATGTAATTAAATTTTACAATATCAATATTTAATATTAATAATTTAGTATTGAAAATAATGTTTTTGGATAATGTTAGATAGTTGATAGTCGTGGAGTCCGTCTGTCAATTTCTATATCGTGGAAATCCGAATGTTGTTTGAAGGACATAGAACAATAGAAGTGCAATGTTGAGCCAGCCAGCCCGCAAGTCCACCTGTCAATTTGTATATGGCGGAACTCTGGGTGCTATTTGTAGGAGACGGAACAATAGAGGCCCAATTTTGAGCCCGCCAGCTCGAGAACCCGCGATCCAAAAAGTGGCTAAGTATGGAATGAGGGATCCATACATGCTCTATAAAATCTCATGTCCATACTTTATAAAAGTACATATTTAGTATGTATTACTTGTTTCTCGAAAAATTTCTAGGTGCGGAAATTGGCAGATACACATGTTCAGATTTCCACTTACTTTTATATCACGAGCCCGACCGACTGCTTCCCCGTTTCATATTGTACAAACTTTTTGGATCGCGAGTTTTCGAATACGCGGGTTTTTCTTTTAAATAAGATATTTAACATCCTTTAATAATTTTATGTAATTAAATTGTACAATATCAATATTTAATATTAATAATTTATTATTGAAAATAATGTTTTTGGATTACGTTANGATCGCGAGTTTTCGAATACGCGGGTTTTTCTTTTAAATAAGATATTTAACATCCTTTAATAATTTTATGTAATTAAATTGTACAATATCAATATTTAATATTAATAATTTATTATTGAAAATAATGTTTTTGGATTACGTTAGATAGATGATAGCCCTGTAGTTCGTTTGTCAATTTGTATATCACAGAACTCTGAGTGTTGTTTGGAGGACACGAAACAATAGAAGTGCAATGTTGAGCCAGCCAGCCCGCAAGTCCACCTGTCATTATGTATATCGCGGAACTCTAGGTGCTATTTGTAGGACATGGAACATAGAGGCCCAATTTTGAGCCCGTCAACCCGAGAACCCGCGATCAAAAAAGTGGTTGAGTATGGAATGAGGGATCTGTACATGCTCTATAAAATGTCATGTCCATACTTTATAAAAGTACATATTTAGTATGTATTACTTGTTTCTCGGAAAATTTCTAGATGCGGAAGTTAGCAGATACACGTGTTCATATTTCCACTTATTTATATCACCAGCCCGACCGACCGCTTACCCGTTTCATAATGTACAAAATTTTTGGATCGTGAGTTTACGAATACGTGGCTTTTTCTTTTAAATAAGATATTTAACATCCTTTAATAATTTTATGTAATTAAATTGTACAATATCAATATTTAATATTAATAATTTAGTATTGAAAATAATGTTTTTGGATAATGTTAGATAGTTGATAGTCGTGGAGTCTGTCTGTCAATTTGTATATCATGGAACTCCGAGTGTTGTTTGGAGGACATGGAACAATAGAAGTGCAATGTTGAGCCAGTTAGCCCGCAAGACCACCTGTCAATTTGTATATCGTGGAACTCTAGGTGTTATTTGTAGGACACTGAACAATAGAGGCCCAATTTTGAGCCTGAGAACCCGTAATCCAAAAAGTGGCTAAGTATGGAATGAGGGATCCGTACATGCTCTATAAAATCTCATGTCCATACTTTATAAAAGTACATATTTAGTATGTATTACTGATTTCTCGGAAAATTTCTAGGTGCGGAAGTTGGCGGATACACGTGTTCAGATTTTCACTTACTTTTATATCACCAGCCCGACCGCTTCCCCGTTTCATATTGTACAAACGTTTTAGGTTGCGAGTTTCTGAATACGCGGGTTTTTCTTTTAAATAAGATATTTCGCATCCTTTAATAATTTTATGTAATTAAATTGTACAATATCAATATTTAATATTAATAATTTAGTATTGAAAATAATGTTTTTGTATAATGTTAGATAGTTGATAGCCCTGGAGTTCGTCTGTCAATTTGTATATCACAGAACTCCGGGTGTTGTTTGGAGGACACAAAACAATAGAAGTGCAATGTTGAGCCAGCCAGCCCGCAAATATGCCTATCATTATGTATATCGCGGAACTCTGGGTGCTATTTGTAGGACACGGAACAATAGAGGGCCGATTTTGAGCCCGTCAGCCCGAGAACCCGTGATCCAAAAATTGGCTAAGTATGGAATGAGGGATCCGTACATGCTCTATAAAATCTCATGCTCATACTTTATAAAAGTACATATTTAGTATGTATTATTCGTTTCTCGAAAAATTGCTAGGTGCGAAAGTTGGCGGATACACGTGTTCAGATTTCCACTTACTTTTATATCACAAGCCCGACCGATCGCTTCCCCGTTTCATATTGTACAAACTTTTTGGATCGCGAGTTTCCGAATACGCGGGTTTTTCTTTTAAACAAGATATTTAACATCATTTAATAATTTTATGTAATTAAATTGTGCAATATCAATATTTAATATTAATAATTTAGTATTGAAAATAATGTTTTTGGATAATGTTAGATAGTTGATAATCGTGGATTCCGTCTGTCAATATGTATATCGTGGAACTCCGAGTGTTGTTTGGAGGACATGAAACAATAGAAGTACAATGTTGAGTTAGCCAACCCGCAAGTCCACCTGTCAATTTGTATATCACGAAACTCTGGGTGCTATTTGTAGGACACAGAACAATAGAGGCCCAATTTTGAGCCCGCCAGCCCGAGAACCTGCGATCCAAAAAGTGGCTAAGTATGAAATGAGGTATCCGTACATGCTCTATAAAATCTCATATCCATACTTTATAAAAGTACATATTTAGTATGTATTAATCGTTTCTCAAAAAATTTCTAGGTGCGGAAGTTGGCGGATACACGTGTTCAGATTTCCACTTACTTTTATATCACCAACCCGACCGACCGCTTCCCCGTTTCATATTGTATAAGATTTTTGGATCGTGAGTTTCCGAATTCGCGGGTTTTTCTTTTAAATAAGATATTAGACATCATTTAATAATTTTATGTAATTAAATTGTACAATATCAATATTTAATATTAATAATTTAGTATTGAAAATAATGTTTTTGGATAATGTTAGATAGTTGATAGCCCTAGAGTTCGTCTGTCAATTTGTATATCGTGGAACTCTGAGTGTTGTTTGGAGGACACGGAACAATAGAAGTGCAATGTTGAGCCAACCAGCCCGCAAGTCCGCCTGTCATTATGTATATCGCGGAACTCTGGGTGCTATTTGTAGGACACTGGACAATAGAGACCCAATTGTTACTTTTATATCACCATCCCGACCAACCGCTTCCCCGTTTCATATTGAAAAAACTTTTTGAATCGCGGGTTCCCACATAGGCGGGTTCAACATTGCGTTTCCATTGTTCCGCCACCTGCAAATAGCACCCAGACTTATGCGATTTACAAATTCCCCTTCATCTCCTATGCTTTCGCTTTCTATTTACTTTGTCCTTTTTCCAAATGTCTCGTGCTTTTATATACAACACCCGAAGTTTCGCAATATACAAATTGCCCTTTCAACATTACGCTTCCACTATTCCTCTACGCACAAACAACACCTGAAATTCTTCGATATACAAATTGACGACCGAAATCTGTCACTGAAATGCAATATGGCCAGCGGCCCCTCATGTCTCTTGGGTATATCTTCTGACCCTTTTTTTTGTAACCTGTCGGACCGCTTTCCATACTTGGGGCATTTCTTGGAATCTGTTTTGCTGGTTCGCGGGTAGACGAAATGTACAATGCTTCGTCGGTCTTCGGCATCACCGCTACCTTTGTACTTATTTCTAGATATGCAATTATTAAGCTTTAATGCTAGCAGTTCATCCTGCAGGAACCGTTAAGATTGTCATTAATGTCGGGAAGGCCGGAGAAGATTTGTCATTACTACGAATTAAACCAAGATTTGTGGAGAAGAGTGTTATCCTTTCCAAGTATTCATTTCAAACATGATGCAATCTCTTTCGTGCACCGACCGGTTGGCGCCTTTAAGAAATCTCTAATTCTTAATCGTTGTTCACCGTCACCGCCACCTTCACACTTTTTTCTAAATATGCAATCAGTGAGCTTTAATGGTAACAACTCATTACGCACGAACCCCGGAGATTGTCATTGATCAACGAAAGGCTCGAGGAGATCTTCAATTGATATGCATTAAACCAGGATTTGCGGAGGGTTATATTATCCCTCCCCAATTTTCATTTCAAACATCGTTTGGAGCAAACAGAAATTCTCATTAACTTGTGGCAGCGATTCTGTCGAGATACAGTAAACACATTCAGGCATGATGGCCAGAGGTTCAAGTATTCCAGGGCATATTCTTATTACTCGTATCCCTCCACTCAGGAGCAAAAAAGGAGATGGTCCCTTGGTAAACCGAGAGATATATTTCAAGCCAAAGAATTCCAAGGCAACCCTCCCTGCTCAGAGAACCTGCCTAGTTGTATTGATGGTTGGCACAGAGGTTGATGCCATGGATTCCGAGCCGGAAGAAGATGATTTGATGGACGATGATAGGATAATGGATGATGGCAATGCAGATATTATTCCTACTCCTGCGCCCAAATTGAAATCAACCATAACAGGCGGAACTTCCCGGCTCAGTGATGGCGATCCTGACAACACCAAAAGAAGGAGTTCCAGAAAAGAAACCGACGTTGAATGCAGTAGTCGCTTTGCAGCTCGAAAGTAGGAATTCTAGAGGTCCAAATTAGTATGTTCTGGGTGGAAGACTTTCACTGTAAGGAAATGATATGTTGATGCTCCCAGAGATATATTTCAAGCCAAAAAAATACTCAATTGCGGGACTACTGTCATGTTCTCTGGATATATAATTAACATCTTCGGGAATGAGGACCAGAACTCCCATTGGTGCAAGGCATATTTCTACTAGTTGTCTCCTTCCACCCATAATGGACTAATTTGGGCCTCTGAAATTGCATGTTCAACCTGTGTCCCTGAAGTTTTTCGACTATGTAGAGGCGATTTCGTGGTGTGTCCTAACTTTTAGTTAAGGGCTATTCCATTTTCCCTGCAACATTTTTCGTCTTCTTCCTCACGGGAAGCTTCTGAGAACTATCAATTTTACCACAGGATGATCCATTGAGGAGAAAACTGCAAGGATTTCCTAAAAAAAAAGGCATGGTAATCAGTTTTGTATGCATGTTGAAGAGCATCTCGATGGCTCCTGCATGCTGCAGATCCCGTGCCTGTGTTTGTGGCAGATGCGTTCAATGTTTTGGCCCAAAGAAATGGGTCCAATTTCTGAGGATAGATGTACAATACTCGATGTTTTTTTTTTTTTTTTAAATGGATTTGCTATTAAAAAAAATTCCCTTGGAGTCTTTGTTGTTGCTTCTTTTCTAGATTTAATGCCTCTTCTCATTGGCACGGTTCGGTAGTCTCGTAGTTATTCGATATTGTATTTGCTTAGGTAATTTGTTCTAAGATGAAGCATCTAACAATTATATGACAATGTACTGTGTCGATCCACCAGGCTTTTATGCAAACAAAAAATGGATTACACACAGTTTCAAACCAACGTTCAATTCTATTCGCAATGCAGATAGAACATAGCAATAACAAATCACAATGTTGCAACAAAATCGTCATTCTTGTTTCTAGACGTGCAATTATTAAGCTTTAATGCTAACAACCCATAATGCAAGAAGTTTAATACTTAAGTTAATATGTTACGGTCATGGAAGAATGTATCAAGAACACACTTACACCCACAAGTTGCAATAAAATCTAATCTTCAACAAAGCATTTGCTAACAATTACTAGAAAACGATGGTTTTGCAACAATGGGGCTTGTTTGAAACCAATTTGCGCCTACAAATATTTCCCGCCTCCTTTCTAGTTTCCCACTCTTTTATCCCCTGTAGTTTCTCTTTATGGTTACTTAATCGCTTTTTTCTTTCGAAAATGCCTTGTTGAGCGTGTTGGCGGATTCATGCGTTTCGACTGAGTCCTTCCCCTTTGTCTAAATTGGGCCTCTATTGTTAAGTGGCCTACAAGTAGCACCCAAAATTTTGCGATATACAAATTGACAGGCGGACTTGCACACTGGTTGGCTCAACATTCCACTTCTATTGTTCCGTGACCTCCAAACAACATTCAAAGTTCTGCGATATACAAATTGACAGACGAACTCCACGGCTGGCAGGCTCAAGATTGCGATTTTTTACGGATGGAAAAGTGATCAAACGAGCCACATACTACATTTGCGTCACATAGGTATCTTTCTCGTCACTTATTAGTTTTTTCAAAAATGTCTGGTTGCGCGGGTAGGCGGACTTGCGGGTTCATGTTTGCACTCGTGCTCTGATATCACGACACCGACCGACCGCTTCCCCATTCCATACCCAGTCACTTCTTCGACCGCGGATTCCCGGTAGGCGGGCTTTAGATTGGACTTATATTGTTCCATGACCTGTGAACAATACAGTGACTTCCACGATATACAAATTTACAACTGGACTCAGATCATATTGTCTTCTGTATTATAGTCTACCTATCATGCCCTCTTCCGTGGTACACATTTTGCACTTAAATCTTCCGAGACATACAATTTAACCGTCGGGTCCTCACGTCTTATGTGGAACTATTGTCACCCCATTTTGAAGCCCGTTTGTCCGCTTTCCATACTTCGCCATTTCTTCGAATTTCTTTCGTGGATCGTTGGTTTGGCGGGTTCAAGAAATATCCAATTCCTAAAGGTTATTTCCTGTGCCCGCGCCCTTTTGCAATTATCAATTACCAATTATATATAAGATCTTATTTCTAAGTATGCAATTAACAAGCGTTAATGTTAAACCAGGATTTGAGGAAATCTCCCATTAATACGCATAAAACCAAAATTTCTGGATGGTTATATTATCCCTTCCGACTGCTAGTTTCAAACATCATGGAATGTCATTTGCGCGTCGTCGAGTTGGTCCATTCATGAAATATTCAATCCTCGATTCTGAAAATGAGTTTGACCGACCATTTCCTATTCCATACTTATCCACTTTCCTATAATTCCACAAATATACAAACCGACCACTAAACTGTCCCATCATGCTCTCTTTCGTTTTACATGTTTTGCAGT
Organism: Picea sitchensis; assembly: GCA_010110895.2. Taxonomy (NCBI): domain Eukaryota; kingdom Viridiplantae; phylum Streptophyta; class Pinopsida; order Pinales; family Pinaceae; genus Picea; species Picea sitchensis. The sequence goes on along the minus strand of SNQJ01S0128598.1, from coordinate 12,981 downwards.
AAAAAATTTTGATACATAAAATTTGACCGTGGAACACTCGTCTCTTCTGAGTATCCCTCGTAACCCTATTTTGAATCTCATCCGACCGCTTTTAGACCTTGCCATTCGTTCCTTGCTCTCCCCTGTCTCCGTGACCTTCGCACTTGTCTATAATAACAAAAAAATTGTTTTAATATATATATTGTTTCTAAATATGCAATTACTGACATTTAATTCTAACAACTCATCGTGCAGGAACCGTATAGATTGTCATTGATGGGATAAAGGCTCGAGGAGATCTCCTATTAATACACATTAAACCAAGATTTGTGGGGGGTTATATTATCCCTTCTGAGTGTTGATTTCAAAATCATGAAATGTCGTTTGCACGTCGTCGGCTTGGCACGTTCACGAAACCTCCAATCCTTAATTGCTCTTCGTCGTACCCGCCACCTCTGCACTTCTAAATATGCAATAAGTAAGCTTTACTATTAATAATTCATCATGCACCACCCATACAGATTGTCATTAATCAGCAAAAGGCTCGAGGAGATTTCCCATTCATAAGCATTTAACCAAGATTTTGCGGAGAGTTACATTATCAGCTCCAACTGTTCATTTCAACCATCGTCTGGAGAAAATCAACGTTCTGATAAACCTATGGCATCAGCGCGACAACACGAGCAGCAGTTACGTGGAATCTGATGAATTTATCTTAGCGAGGACCAAAACTTCTAGTGGTCCAAAGCATATTCTTGCTTATTACACAACCCATGCTTGAGAACAAGTAATTTGGACCTCTGGGATTGCTCGTGCCGGCTGTGTCCCTAAAGTTTTTATTGTAAAGTGGTCTCTTGAATTAGATCAATACAAATTTATTTGGAACCCAAAGGAGGTATTCAACTAGCGACCGCTCTTCTGTGTCTTTGTCACCTCAAGTCTTCACGGAGATGTTAAGATTGTTGGAGCCAACATTGATGTTCAGAGGAGAATATTCCAAACAATTCCTAGCAAAGCATAATAGCGAGTTGGACCTCTTGCCCCATTTTATGGAAAACCTGAATCTAGTTCTTCAAGATATTACAAGCATGCAGGTAAGCTCATTTAGAGAGGAAATCCATTACGAAATTGTCTAATTTGTTTACAAGAGTAACGGGACAAGAGTCCACAACAGCTATTTCCCGGATGGCTCTTTATATTTTTATTATTTCATAGTCCAGGAACAAGCCATTTTTTATTAGGGGGAAGCTAATTTCCCGGTAAAATTTGTTCCCAATTGTCAAGCTTCAAAGGAGAAGAAATTTTATAATCATCTACTTAGTTTTTCGCGATAACACATTCTTTGCCGGTTCCATAGCTGTCTGTCCAAGAATGTCAGGGAATTTGACCCGGTAATGTTAAGTACGAATATACCACGAGGAAGCACAAGGCTTCCCAACTGTTTTATGAGGTTTTAATGGCTTACGTTAATACGTTTTCAAAGTTTTGTTAGGGAAGATGCTCTCGCGCTATCTGAGCAGAACAACCCGGTTTTGGACGAGGAAGGGACGCGAACATTTGGATAGTTACAACGTGATGGGATTTTTTCCTCCAAAGAGGAAAAACACGCTCTCCTTCCATGTCGATTATGAAGCCGAATGTTTGTTGCGAAGTAGCCGCGAAATACAACTATTGGTTACATCTATTCCAAGAGAAAAAATAGTTCATTCCTCGCGGAAAGTGGGGACCGATGTTGAAAAGCGTCAACAAAGAGTGTGGCGAATTAGCGCATTCTAGCAACTTCAACCTGAGATGTACTAAAAGCCTAAGAGGTTTTGACCCAGATAATATTTTTCGACAACATTTACAGAAGCAGCCGGCAATTGTTTTCAAAAAACACTTGTCCAGAAACAAATGCCTCTAGCGACAGCGGCTCACTTCCGATGTAGATGACCTAGACACATTGCAAGCAATACTAAATTATGCAGAACCTTAGCCGGAAAGGCCCCGGTGACAAAAGTGTTCAATCGATGAATAACACTCCAAAAAAATACAGGGCATCGGCTCGACAATACCACAACAACAAAGAAACTTCGGAGTCCTTCAAGCGGAGGAGAAGGAGATAGCGACCCACTCTCACTCTAAAATTGATAGTTCTCACAGAGTTCGGTAGACAAGAGAAAAAATGAGGGACGATGGAAGAGCCCAAAATTGAGTGAAAACATGGAACTTGAGCCTGCGATGCGGACGTGGTCGCTACCTTGATCATCCCAAAAGAGCATCATTCGGCATAGTGGTCCAATGGACATATCCAATACCAAATTTTTTGATGAAGATGAATCCTTAAGTGTTGCGAGCATTGTTTTTGAAAGCTGGTCAAAACGTTGACGAATTTTTATTTGTTATAAATAAGAAAGGAAAATATTTTTCAGAGGTTGACCTTGCCAACGTATGGTCATCCCAAATATTTCAACTTCATGGCGGCGAAGATGCACTTCATGATGATTCATTGGAGGCATGGTAGAATGAGGCCTAAGGGTAGAGTCAAAGGGAAGGCTTTGATTCCTATGCCATTGCTTGCCAATCCTTGGCAATAGCCATGACTTCCACCTATGACCAAGTTAAAGGATCCTCCGGCCTCCTCGCATCGTGTAGAGGATATGTGAGAATAATATCAAGAAAAGAATTGAACTGGTTACTAAGGCGTGGGAATGATGGAATCTGGACGGTAAAAATTGGCCCAAAATCAAAGTGCTTGAAATCTCTTCAAAATGGACATGTGTGTAGGTCTCGTCCTCACGAACCCAAAACACTTCGAATGGGTTCAAATGAACATTGGATGAGAGAGATAATAGGTGTTACGTTCATTTTGCCAAGCGGAGAAAATTTTTGTTGGCCGTATAGTCCCTATAGGCTTGCATTGGCATGAATACGACCCTACCGCGATGGAAGCTAAGTTGGCGATAGCAGGTTGGTGAATGATGGCGTGGTAAGGTGGTGATTTGGCGTCAGTGGCAAACGTAATGAAGCGAATGAACTTTGGACATGTAGCATCCTTTTTGGCAAATTGGGTGGTGCCACGTGGCACCTTGTTATATGGTAAAATTTTTGTGGATTCGTGGGGTTCGACCGGACCTCGAACGTGGAATCTTTTGCAAAGGTTGGGCTACCACTTTCCCACACGTATTAGTTCTTACCATACAACATGTTTAAACATATTTGAATTGGCACATGTGGAGGAGATTGGCGTGGGAGTCACGTCTTGGGAAGCTTAGCTAACCGATTACATAAGCCTTTCATGCTTGACCCTACCTCCGCAGGTCTGCTTGTGAGGATTCAAAACTTTCAAATGGTTCTTTCCCCATGCATGACACTTGGCGCATCCACGTTGGAACTTGCAACAGGTGCCAAATTTTTCCTAGGGACGTGGTCACATGGCCCACTCGTCCAACACCTCTTCTAGTTTGGGTGTTAAGTCCCCTAACAGTGCGATAATTTGCACAATTTGTGGAAAATGGCACGCATGTTAGGTTTTTGGAAACGCGAAGCGCCGAGAAGCTGGGATTATTCCACCGCGAAGGAGGTGCGTTTTGGTGAACCAGGGACAACAAGCCTGAAGGAGAAAACTTTTAGGAGGTCTATCTTCTTCGTTTCTTAGCCAAACCCGAGGTGTCGAAAAAGCCCGACTAGGGGTTTTTTGGATGTTCCGCCATTGGTATGAGTTTCAGGAATTTGGAGACTGTGCAGTTTTTCTGAGGGAAGTTTGGGGGCTCAAAAGGAGACGGGACCACCATTGGCGAGAAGGCCATGTCGGAGGTAAAGTCCATTTAGTGACTAAATAGTCATTCTTGGCTAATTGACATTCTATGAACTCATTGGAACAAGTTGCAAAGGAAATTGAGAACTTTTATAGGTGTTTTTACCACGAGGCTTCGGGGAAGCTCAGGCCACCAATAGAGGTCATGCCGAGATGAGCCATGATCCGTTTTGAGATCCTAGGCCGTCATTTTGGGACATGTATTACGAACCCAATGGTATAGTCAATAAATCCATTGGAGTTGAGAAACATCTTGTAAAGAACTAGACAAACTAAATCGAGAGCCTAGTCCATTGATGGAGGCTCAAGGATGTAGCCCAATTGAGGGGTGAACTCCTTTATTATGTTATTATTGTGAGTTTTGGTTATTATTTTTGCTGCAATTTTTTGTTTGTTGTTGTATTCTTTAAACAGCATATTTAACCTTTCAATAACCTCACACATAAACACCCATAAAACCTAAACTCGACACATAAATCCTCTTGCACAACTAAGACATTGAGCAAGGTCTTGAAGTTTAATTTAATGGAGTAGAGGAACACATGGCAAAACAATTCAACCCCCTATTTTTATATTAGGTGGTATCCGAGCATAGTTTTGCTCATGTGATTTATGATGATAGCTAGAACTTTAGTTGTTGGTATTATTATTGCAAGTTTTGTGTTGAAGTTTGATACCTTGCGAGGATGGAGGAAGTTTCAAACAGTGAGAGTTCTCATACTTCTTCATTAGCCAAGTTCTTTGACAAAAGATATGTTGAAGAATTTCTAACCATGAAATATATTACCAAGAGATGTGGGAAGATATGAAGGAGAGCATTGTCCTTCAAAGTGAGTTGATGGCCATGAAGGAGGAAGCACCGACTTCTTGAAAAGTTACATGAGATGGAGACCCAAATCGATGAGGAAAAGGAAACCCTTACCAATTCAATGCATGAACATGAGGTATGTAATCTTTGTTTTTTCTTCAAATTCCTCTCAAGTTGAATGCTTTGGTGTTTTTGAAAATCATACCCGAGGAATAGGGTCCAAGTTATTATTGTTAAAAATGGGCTATGAAAGGAGGTACGAGGGCAAACATGCACAAAGCATTGAGCTATTGTTGAGGAGGCCCAAGTATTGGGGTCTTGGATATGAGCAGAGAGATGGAGCAAATTCCAAGTTGAGGGAAACAAGAAGCAGTTCAAGAACAAATTTTGTTACAAGTTCAATCCCTCAAGCATGGGAGTATTGTTCAAGATGAATGCAAATGTGTGAAACAAAGAGTTGTGATAGCCGCGAGAGGGACAAGAGCGTTGTTGTTGGTCTTCAAAGAGAGCTAGTAACTCTTCAAATTCACCTCCTCCAAGAGAAGTGATAAAGGTGAATGTTCCATACTTATGCATATTCCAAAGTTAAAGGGGAGACAAGGGAAACAATTCCAGAACAACTTTTGTTGCAAGTTCAATCCCTCAAGCATGCAAAGTGTGTGTTCAAGGTGAATGCAAATGTATGAAACAAGTGAGTTATGACAGCCATGCGGACCAGAACATTGTTGTTGGTATTCAAAGAGAGCTAGTAACTCTTCAAAATCACCTACTCAAGAAGGCGATAAAGGTGAAATTTCAAGGTATTTGTATAAATCGGATGATTATGTTGGGCATGGTAAATTTTCATGTAAAATGGGAGAAAAAGTCCATGTACATAGTGTGGTTTAGATAACCATCATGTTTCAAGATGTTGGAAAAAGATTGGCCACGATGGAAACTTTTCAAGCAAAGGCAACTTGAAAAGAGGATGCGAAAGATTTGCACTCGTTGTCAGATTTGGGGTCATCTCATTGACCAATTTGGACATTTCATCCAATCACTCATCCACGGCGACGAAGCGGATGATGGATAAAGAGACTAGCAAGAATGGAAGAAGAGATTCCATCATCGATGTGAGTCAAGATGATTCACAAGAAGAGGATTTTCAGTAGGAAAAGTCACCATTGAATTGGCTTGGTAAGAAATGGTTAGATATCTTAAACAAGTAAGGCTTGCATTTCTATGTTTGTAGATGCACATTTGATATATGTATGCATTTATGTTGAAAGTATGACAAGTTAGCGGTTTACATCATAACTTCCATGATGCAAGTTTGCATGTGAATGTGATTCTATTGAAGGCATTCTTGTTGTTGCACAACCGGCTAAGAGGGTGTAAAATATGGGTATGATACTCACTTATTGCAGCCATATATCTTTCCATTTCTGCTCTTATGTACCCACATGTTTTTGGGTTTATGTACTTATGTTTTGTATTACTTGAAGGAGAGAATAAGAGTTATGCACATGCATGTGATTTTTGTATGTGTGTAAACAATAAACTTGGTGATAGTTTCATTATGAGTGACTCATGATGTAACATGGTTGTGTATCATGAATGTCGACTTTTCATTTTGGAATGTCGATGTGTTTCAAGTGAGTCTTGACTTGTGTCGATGTGGTCTTGGCGACTATGTTGTTGGCCGATCATGTTTTCGACTTATGTTTAGTCAAAGGTGTTTGTTGGCTTGTATGCGATGGGTACACCATGATGCAGAAAAACACCATGTACTTTGATGATGTACAAGATGTGACAATTATGTCTTTGAAGAGCGAAAGAGTTGGTTGGCATCATTTTCATTCTTGTATAAAGTTTGTTTTCAAGATTGATAGTTTGCTTGGCTTGTGACAAGATGTCAAAGGAAAGTTTTTGCAGCCATTGTAGAAGCCCGGTATGTCGGCGTAAAAGAGTTCACAAAGGATTGATTCTGGGTGGGAGGCTAACGGTTGCCAAGCACAAAGAGAAACAGTGGAATTATGATGCTAGATAACAATGGTTGAGGGACATAGCAAGTTGTATTGCAAGGCATGTCAAGGTACCAGGTGATTGCCAAAAAGACTTATCAAGTAGAATGGAGTTGATGGGAGCAGGCGGAAGAATATTGAAGCTCAATTAGATAATCATTAGCTTTTATTGGGACCAAATGCCATTGGGAAGGAGTGATCGATCACGGACCGAGGGGTAAAAATTAGCCAAAAATCAAAGAGCAGGAATCACTTCAAAATGGGCAGTCGCGTGGAGCCTTGTCCTCGAACCGCGCAACTTCCGAGCGAGGTTCAAACATATGTTGTATGAGTGAGATATCACGTTTTGTTCATTTTGCCAAATAAAAAAAAATTTCTAGCGACTATCCCCAGTCCGATGCAGTACGTGGCATGATACGACCCGTGGAAGATGGTTAGCGTTAGGTTGGTATAGATGATGATGTGGCCGAGTGTTGAGTTGGCAGTGTTGAGTGGTAGACACATGGGCGAATGAACTTTGGACACATGGCATCCTTTTTTGGCAAATTGAGTGGTGCCACGTGGCCCTTGTTATATGGTAGGTACTGTGGAGTCCCGCGAGGGTCGAACCGGACCTCTAAGCGATGGAAACGCTTTGGAAAAGGCAGACTACCACTAGCCCACATGTATTAGTTCTTACCATACAACATGTTTAAACATATTTGAATTGGCACATGTGGAGAATTCGCGCGGGGTCCGGGCTGGGGCTAACTAACCCGTTACATCGCTTCTTCCATGTGACCCACATCACGAAGATTGATACAGCGAGATTCAGGCTTTTCAAAGCGGTTCTTTCCACCCGCTGACACTTGGCGCATCCACATTGGAACTTGCAACGGGTGCCAAATTTTGCACGGGGATGTGGTCACATGACCCACGCGTCCAACACCTCCGCCGGTTTGGGTGGTAAGTCCCCTAACCGTGCGAAAAATTGTACAATTTGTGGAAAATGGAGCACGTGTTGGGATGCCAGGCTTGGTTACTCACATAGGAGGTGGATTTGGCGAACCAGAGACACTTAAGCGAGAGAAAATTTGCATGAGGTCTATCTTCTTCGTTTCTTGGCCAAACTAGGTGTTGAAAAATCCCAGCTAGGGGTTTTGGATTTCCTGAAGCCATTGGTATAGGTTTCACAAAGACATTTGGAGATTTCTATTGCAGGTTTTTCTACAATGAAGTTTCAGAGAGCTCAAGGAGACGAAGCCACCATTGAAGGAGGCCATATCGGAGACAAAGGGAATCCATTTCGGTGGTGACTGGATAGTCATTATTGGGTAATTGATATTCTTTGAACTCATTGGAACATGTTGCATAGGAATTTGAAGACTTCTTCACGAGGGTGTTTTGGCCACAGGGAATCTCATGGAAGCTCAAGGCCACCATTAGAAGAGGTCATGCCGGATGAGCCATGATCCGTTTAAAGAGTTTTATTAGTCATTTTTAGGGATTTTATGTATTCTGAACCCAATAGATGCGATCCGGTAAATCCATTGGAGTTGAAGCGGCATCTTATGTAAAAATAAATTAGACAAACTAATCCCAAAAAGCTTAGTCCATTGATGGAGGCTCAAGGAGATGTAGCCAGGTTAGGGGTGAACTCCTTTATCCGCGTTGTTATTGTTGTGAGTTTCTTGCTTATTATTTGTTGCAATTTATGTTTGTTGTTGTATTCTTTAAGCAACATATTTAACTAACTAAAAACCTTACACATAAACACCTAAAAGGAGCTTAAACTTGACACGTAAATCCTCTTGCACAACTAAGACATTGATCAAGTTCTTGAAGTTTATTTTAATGGAGTAGAGGTGCTTGCATAACTCAAAATAAATTGACCCCTATTTTCAGATCAAAGGAAACATCACAAACCATGAATTCCCTTGGAACAAGGGAACATAATTTACTCGAACATTTGCGGTGGAGTTAAAAAGATGAGAACCATTTCTATTTAAACCACCCGGTCCTTCCTTTTGGCACCATTGTCAACAACAAGACAGAAACAAAAAGAAGACAACAAGAGCTTCCATCCAAAAGCGTATCGGTCAATTTATTAATGCATGTTGGAAGGAAAAATGGGAACACGCATCATTGTTGAGTCATGTGAACAAGCCATATGAAAGAAAATTATTCTGAAGTCGGAATAGGCTTAGTCGGAAGGACCAACGAGGTCAAGACCTCAATTTAATCGTCAACTCCTTGCCCTTTTCTAGGCAAGACTTCGATAAACACCTATTGATATGTTTAAAGGCGTTGTCTTTGGAAAAGTTTTACAACATCCTTGAATATGGTCAAGATCACGTCGATGGTACAAAATAAAGAAATTGATCAGGCTCTGCGTAATCTTTCTATCGACTTTGAGGAATTAGAAAATGAACTTTCAACATAAAAATCTGGAATTAGATCAACGTCGCCCCAATGAGAAGCCACATTGAAGAATGGCTCGAAAGGTAAGCAGGCCCATGATGAAAGGCAACAAACAATTGCCACGATTCCAACAGTCGTCGACGATATCAATGAAAAGGCATCCACAAGAAAATAATAAAAAGGGGTCATATGTACCATCACTTTAAGTCCTATTGATCACATCCTGTTTTGTTTATCAACCCACTTATTCCAATTTGGCTCGAAAGGGAATTGAAGCAGGCCGCTGATGAAAGGCAACAAACAATTGCCACGATTCCAACAGTCGTCGACGATATCAATGAAAAGGCATCCACAAGAAAATAACAAAAGGGGTCATATGTACCATCACTTTAAGTCTACTGATCACATCCTGTTTTGTTTATCAACCCACTTATTCCACTTTTTTAATTAGAAATGTCTAGCCAAAGACTGATACCTTTCGATTTTTTTTTCAGGTATTGCACTCTACCGTCGCCCACTTCTTCTTTCTACAATCTCGTTTCTTGTACATATTTCTCTTATGGTCAGCAGGAGCCCCAATCCCAGTCTATATGATAAAGGCATTGAAATTTCCAGGAATATGTAACAAACTTTTATTTTTTGATATATTTCAAATATAACTATTTTTTTTATTTCCTTTTATATTTATTTCCTCAAGCATTTTTATCTTTCACCAGTCTATATGACAAATGCATTTAAATTTCAAACTAAACTGCTTTTTTATCTCCTTTCATATTTGTGTCGTCATAAATTTTTATCTTCCACTATGCACAAATTCTATTTTGTTAAATGGGGCTTTAGAGGCCACATGTCATTTACTGCATGGATACCACCTGTGCTTCATGCTGCTTGCCACATCTCCGCTGCAATTTCCATCTGCCTCTGCTACTTTTTCCTATCCCAATTCAATCCGGCAGGGACTACACTGCCACACAACCTTGTTTTTTAATATTTTTGAAGTTAGTTGAATACTAAAACATAAAAATAATATAAATATACATTAGAGTTGTGATTTTCAAACTTAGATGTCAAGGGAAAGGTTCATGTCATATGTTGAATACCCCAAAACTCTTAATTGACACAACCACGATTTCATGTAGGTATTCATTGTGTAAATTCTTAACTCTCAATTATCTCAACATCTTCACTTAGATGTATATGTTGACCATCATCCATTTTCTATATTAGTCGATATCTTTATTTGATTTGAATCTAACAAGTGAGATTAGAGTAATGGTGCTTTAGTGCACATTATTAGAGTTTCAATTTATTATTATCTTCATATGTTTTTCGTATATGTTTAATTCAAGAGGTTAGTTCAACTAGTTGTTGTGAAGGTTAATAGGTACTTGACTAGTTTTGTGCCAACAAACATTTAGTTCACATCTCCTTTATGAAATGTACTAATTACATTGATGAACTTTGAAAATACCATATAATTGTAAATGCACATTTCTTAAATTTTCTTTAAAACAAAAATATTAATAATAATAATAATAATAATCCATTTTTTAAGGTCACGGCCAAGCCATACACCAAACTGGTGTATGAGACCCTCTTGATTGCGGGACAAGGGACCCCCTCCACCCAACGATTTCACTGGTAAAGTCTACGGAGGTATACATACCCTACCCCCCTCTGGATTTGAACTTGTGACCTCTTAAGAGGGAACACATGAATATCCCAAACTCTAATTCATATTTAGGAAATTGATCTTTAAAAACACCAATTAAAATAAAAAAACTTCCTCCATACATGGGAAAAAAAAAGAGAGTAAAATCAAATGCTCATATTTCTCAATGATAATGGTTTGAAAACATGGAAAAAAAAACTCGAGAAAAGTTAGAGTAAACAACCTTATGAATTTACCCATAATGTGGGTGTGTATGTGAGTTAAAAAAATTACATATTTTTCATATGCATTTTAAAATTGTTTCCACAAACTATAAACTTTCTTCTTCCCTTCCGTGGCATGAACGCTAGAAAATGCAATTAGAAAATGAATGCATTGCGAGGGGTGGGAAGAAGCTCCTAAGGCACATAGAAGAGCCAAGAACACACTAACCCCTTTTCCCATTGTGGCTGGGTGGGATGAAGGCGACCTTTATATAGCCAGAGAGCAGCGTAAGATCATTTTATTTCCTTGCGACTTCGGTTGATTTGACCGGATTAGAACAGTTTGATATCAGTTTGGGCGATGGGTATCTCGAATTTCATGCACCTATTCGTATTCTGTTGTCTCGGAGGAAGTCTAACCCTTGCAGCGGTTGCTCCAGTAACTTCAGGTTCGTTGCAAATTATCTTCTCCAATTAACTTTTATTTCTCTCAAATGCATTCATTCATTCTTCTAGCTGTTAAATCTCAACAATACCCCAGATAAGAATTAAAGCGTATTGTGAAGCATACAAGTTGCATTTTTGAAGATCTTGTTTGTTTTGTTAGGCAACTTGGTTGTGTAAATTAAGATAACATCTCAAACGGATTCGCATTATGTCCTGTTAAGGTTTGATTATATTGTAGGGTTCTTAATGTCGAAAGGGTCTCTGATTGGTGAGCTACTAATATTTTCAAGCACAATTTTTTTTATAAGATAGATCAGAATAGGACGCTTAAAGTAGCCCCAGGAATATAAATCCTAATTCTCATTTTATCTGCAATAATTTCTCTGTCTGAGACCAAGTGGGTTTCTTGTAGTGTGTCTTCATGGCCAAGATTTCATTGATTACTCTTGACTACAAGTATCTTTTAAAAAGTTAATTGATGGTTTGGAGCTTGAAAGTGGGTAAATACTAAATATTCAAGTTTCAACTAGTTTAGTTCACACCTGAAATTACATTGGCTGCAGCTGAGATTCGCACGAATCTTGTAATTGTTGCCTTTCATGTTTCATTTGCAAAACATGAAATGATGACAGTTTGTGCCATTCAAACATCCCTTGACAGGCAAATTGACTATGTCTCTCAACTATAGGTATGAACACACAATTGGGTCATCTCTCGGAAATTACTGAACCAATTCTCATATTGGCACAGTAGAATTATTTCTCCAATTGTCAATGTTCCCATTTGTTATCTCGATCCATGTGAGAGCTCCCCACCTGTACTGGTACCTGTACAGTACAACACAAGAACAAACAGACCACCAAGCAGGCATTAATAATAGGTGCAAGGGTGAATGTAGTCCTACTCAAGTCCTATGGGAATGCAATGGCTGAGACTCGAGAGCAAGGTTGTTGGGAGCGGGGAGCAGAATTGGGAAGTGGGAGCACAAGCATCAATTTTCGAAAGTTTCTGGGAGCGGGAGCGTTTTTTATATAATATATATATATATATATTTTGATGCATATATATAAAAAAAACATGCAGAATGTCGAATCAATTGCTAAAAACATGAAAACATAGATATAAGATCATTTAACTAATGGATTAGTGATGATCATTAAAGCATCAACCATTTAGTACACATATAACATCAATCATAAACATTTGTCATCAATAGATTGTAACATACTAACAGACAACATCAACCACAAAATGAAATAGACTCTAGAGCATCATATTCATTACCAAAGAGTTGTAAGATTCAATCAATAGTTCAAATTTTAAACTTCAAACTTCAGAAGTAAACTGTCATATAATGTTCATAACTTCATTGTTTACATAATAAGCCATAATAAAGAGTAAAGACAAAGTACTAAGTTCTAGAGACTACTTCTAAACAGGAAACAAAAATCTAGTATATAGTAGCAAGTACTAAGTACTATGTTCTAAGTTTTCCTCTTGCCACGAGAAACTTCTAGTTTCTTCTCTCGTGATCTTTGAAGAAGATTAGTAGGAGTAGGTGGAAGTGTTCGTGGAACACGACCAACAACTGAATGGCCCCCACGTGACAATGGACGTTGTGAAGATAAAGGCAAAATTGATGCATTTGGAACGCTGCTAGTGGACCGGGGGGG
>SNQJ01S0128590.1:0-26096 GCA_010110895.2 Picea sitchensis | reverse complement strand
TATGGTTGAGGTATGTTCCATGGTTATCTCTTTCTGTTCTTGCTGCATACACACATATAAACACATCTAAAAGGTAGATCAGCAAAGTGTTTGACGAAATACCTCACTCAGAAAAAGTTTTAAAAAAGACACCAAAACAGTGACGATCCTTGCATAATGGCTTGGGATCATTACACACCATCTCACAACAGTTTCATGTGTCAATTTTGTGTCAATGATGGGGGATACATCAATGAACTCCTTCGATAGTCTTTTCATATCAACTTCAACACATTATCTAGGAGTTAGACTTAGAAACCAGTTAATACCTTCTAACCTTCATGCCTCAATGACATGCCTCCTCTCTTTCGATAGTGGGTTTACATAATTGACCCCTGATCGATTTATTCCACAGATGTTCAACTTCATCTCATTTATTCACATTCGCTAGAATGTACTAGGTGTTAGGATATTTAGACACTTAGGAGTTAGTTAAGATCTACTTGGTCTAATGTGTCGTTAGCTAAAAGTGTGTTTNATACAGTAAAGTTGGCTTTCTATTCAATAAAGAAATAAGATGAAACTGTAAAATGTAGCGGAAAACAAGCTTGTTGGAATGGTGGTGGCTTATCTCTAAGAAGAGATGTGACAATTGCGCTCATTCGCAAGAAGATGATTACAATGAGGCTCTTAAGGAATTTTTACAATAAACCAGGATGTCAAAAACCCTAGACATCCAAAAACCTAACCCTAGGAGATGAAGCGCCAAAAGTCATGTGGGCCTCGTTTGGGTAAGTTAGTACATCAACTTCCCGGAGTCGTAACGTTTGCATACGATCTTCATTTTAGGCGCACGATAGCCTGTTTGAAAGGTATCATCGAGGAGATTCATTTTGGTGTCTCAATAAGATCCTCTGAATTTCATTGAGAAGTTCGACCCTGAAAAAACTTCATTTAGGCCCTCAAAATGACCCCAGAAGTTAAAACTGCTAAACATTGGAAATTGCCAAAATTGCCAGAAAAATGTTTTGTGCGAGTTGGAAAAGGTGGGTGGCCACCGATATCCACCTAGATCAATCCTCCCTTCTTAGGAAGCAATGGTCTCCATTGCATTGATTTCCCCCATCAGATGAGGAAATTTTTGTTGAATTTGGCCCCGAGTGAGCCACTTTCCTTGGTGCAAGAGTTGCCCTGCTTTGAGGACTCGATAAAGCTTGATCCTTTACTGTCAAGTGCCCTTGATATGTGTTTCCACAATATTATAACTGGATTCTTGTTGCATGCAGTCAAGGTTGAGTTCTGTTGGTGTCAAATGCTCTGCTATCTCTGAGGTGTCCAATAATGGTGGAAAATATGGTCGAAGGAGAGCCACATTGAAGACTGGGTGTAGGCCATGGAAAGGGAAAATGTTGAGCTCAAAATAATTGTCACCCACAACCTTGGTGATGATGTACGACCCATAACGGAGTGGGTGAAACTTTCTATGGGGCCATGTAAGGCGTTCTTTCTGCAAGTGCAACCAAACTTTGTCTCCCACCTGAAACTTATGTGGCACCCTATGTTGATCATGACGTTTCTTATACTTGGCATTAGACTTCTGTAGAATATCCCGAACCTATTGGCGAATGTGTTGGATCCACTCAATGAAATGAGTGGCTTTGTCAGCTTCTGGTGGGGCATGGGACGGGTCGACCGAGGTGGTCACTAGGGGTAGTGCAACATCCATGGGGCCCAATGGTTGGAATCCCAACCCCACCTGAAAGAGACTATGGCCAGTTGAGCTATGCAGGGCTTGGTTATAGCTATGATATTCATAGGGAAGACTATCATGCCATGTGTGGGAATGTTTTGAATTGTACATGCGTAAGATATGTACGATCATCTGATTGACAACCTCAATTTGGCCATCTGTTTGGGGGTGGAAGGCAGTGGATTTGGTGAGCTTGGTATCTAGCAGTGACTAGAGGCTTGAATATAATGTTTTGAGGAACTAACTGTCACAGTTTGAGACAATGGTTTGTGGGATCCAAAAATGTACCCACACTCGTTCAAAGAAGAGCTTGGCAGTGGCTTCTGTCATGATGTTCTTCTTGCAGGAAACTAGAATCGTCATCTTGGAAAAGCGATCAACAACCACAAAACACAGTCATTTCCCCTCTTGATGGATGGGAGGCCCGACATGTAGTCCATTGATATGGATTCCAAATCCTTGTCAGGAGTAGGCAGAGGGGTGTACATGCCCTGTTTCTTAGTGGTCGATTTATTAATAGTGCAAGCGGTTCAAGACCTAATATACTTGTTGACATCCTGTCGAAGTTTCATCCAATAGAAATGTTTCTGCAGCACTGCCATTGTCTTTTTGACGCCAAAGTGTCCTACCACCCGAATGTAGTGAGCTTCCCAAATTAGCTTCACACGCTCGCTTGATGGAATGCTGATATGGCCCAGATGACACAACAACCCGTCTTGAAGATGGAAATTAGTGACTACTGATTTGGTGCCCAACATTTGGTAGGTGGTGGAGAAGTCAAGGTCTGTCTCATAGAGGTGGGGCCATCTAGAGGTCTCGTGGCTAGAAGAGTCTAGCACCGTGATGAGTGTCGCGATTGGAGGTCAGCTGAGGAAATCAACAACTCAGTTGGTACTTTCTATTTTATACTTGATGTTGAGGTGGAACTGCTGTAAGTATGTGGACCACTTTTGATGACGGTCATTCTGCAATTTTCCTTGGGTCTGCATGAACTGTAGTGGCTTGTGATCAATGTGGATGATTGTCTCCTTCTCGAGAATGTAATGTCTCCACTGGTGGCAGGATTTCACAATGGAGTACATTTCTTTATCGTAAGTAGGGTACTTATGGACAACATCTGATAGTCTCTCACTATGTTATGTCATGGGGTGGCCATGTTGAGTGAGAATGACGCCCATACCATAGTCTGAATCATTTGTCTCGATCTCAAAGGGATGTTGCAGGTCCGGTAATGAAAGTACTAGGGATGAGCACAAACGATTCTTCAAGGCATCGAAGGCTTGTTGTTGGGACAAGCCCCACACAAATTTTTTCTTACCGCCACCCATGGTTACTTGGTTAAGGGCCCATGCGATATGAGAGAATCCCAACACGAACCTATGATAGAAATTGGCAAGGCCCAAGAAGCTTTGAAGTTCAGTGAGTGTGGTTGGGGCTGGCCAGTCATAGATGACCTGGATCTTGGCTGGATCCACATGCACACCATGCCGATCAATGATGTAGCCTAAGTAATGGACCCTATCCATGCCGAAGGAGCCTTTTTCCAAGTTTTCATATAGTTTGTTTTGTTGCAGGGTGTGCAGAACTTGCTAAATATGTTGAAAGTGTTCCGCCCAAGTCTTGTTGTATATGAGGATGTCATCCAGATACAACACTACAAAAGTATTGGTGAAAGGTTGTAGGATATCATCCATCATCCTCATAAACATTGCTAGAGCATTTTTCAAACCAAAGGGCATGAACAACCATTCAAAAAGACCTTCTTTTGACTTGAAGGCGGTCTTCCATACATCTGTCTGTTCTATTGGGACCTGGTGGTAGCCAGACTTTAGATCAATATTACTAAAGTATTCCCCCCCCCGTGAGTTTATCAAGAAGATCGTTGATTCGCGGAATCAAGTATCGATTTCAGATTGTGATTTTATTCAGGGCCTGGTAATTAATGCAGATTCGTCAGGTCCTGTCTTTCTTTTGCACCAGCATGATTGGGCTCCCACAAGGCGATGAGATGGGATGTATGTGCCCCTTGTGGAGCAGTTCTTGGATATTCTTCTTAATCTCCTCATTATCTAATAGAGAGCAGTGGTAGATTGGCCCATTGGGTAGCGATGCGTCTGGGGTCAGATCGATAGGATGCTTGACCTGGAAGTTCAGAGGTACCTCGATAGGAGATGAGAAGATATTTGAATATTCTTCCATGACCTTATCCACTTTCTTCTGTTATGTGGAGAGATCAGTCAAGGAGGCCCTTGATGTGGCTGCGATCTTTCGCTCACTCTGAGAGTGAATCACGAAGAAGACAAATTTCCCTGTCTAAGAGATGGCCTTCCTGCATTGCTTGTCAGCTATAAAGGAAATAGCACTAGGAGGGACTGCCTCGGGTATCCTGTACAATTTCCTGTTCAAAGTAATAATAACACTACGAGGCATAGAATCATATACAACATGACATTTCCATAAATAAGGTTGGCCCAAAAGAGAATTATAAACTTCGAGAGGAGAAACATCACACAATACCTCATCTTTGAAGGGCTTGATGTTGTATGATAGTCGACACTATTGGCTGACGCGAAGATCGCTTCCTTAGCGGAGCCATATACTAGTGTAGGGTTATGAGTGCGACGTTGTCAACAGGGCCAACTAATTGATGACCTTTTCTAAGATGAGGTTCTTCTAGCTACTGCTATCAATGATAAAGTGCAACGGGGTGCCTTTTACCCACATCTGTGAATGGAAGAGGCACTCACCTTCTTTTGGATCGTCTGGTTCACCAGGTTGGAGCTTGGTGGTAGAAACGGTGGCACTGGGTTCCGTATCAATGACCCATCTTCCCCTTTCTAGTTCTGACTCAGAGTCAGAACCCGCATCTAATTCAGAGGCTTTCACTTCGGCCACCAGTGACTACTTTCAGTGATAATCAACAATTTTATGCTAAAGGCTCTTATGGAAGTCGCACCACTTCCCTGTATCTTTCTTTGTCTTTTTGGTGTCCTTCTTTTCTTGCGACTTTGACTGGTTTTCCTAATACTATCCATATTTTCTATGTCCTTTATTCTGTGGGATGGGGCCACCCCTTCATGGATTTTTTTGTGCGAGGTTCCCATGCCCAAATTGTTGCGTCTTTTGTTTGAACTTCTTCTTGATTTTGACGGCATATCGGTAGGCTGCGCCCAAGGACGAGATGTCCAGAAATTCCATTTCATTCTGGATGTACCTATGTAGACCACCGCGATACTTGAGCACTAGATGTCACCCCAAATCTTTGGTACCCATCTTGGTGCAGAAGGTTTGAAATATATTTGTGAACTCTGGCATTGCTTGGTCTCTTTCTTTCCACAGTGTGGTCCATTTGGTATACAAGTCGTCATAACTTTCGACAGGGTAGTATTGTTCCTTAATATCTTCCGTGAAGGATTCCCAGGTGGTTGCGACTATAAATAATGAGGTTTTCTCTGTTTCCTTTTTCTCACAGAAAGTTTCCCACCAATCTTTGACATGGGAACAACTTTGAGGAGTGCAAAAGTAATATTTTCTCTATTCAAAAAGTTATGGGCAGAAAAATATCCTTCTAGTAGATTCAACCACTTGTGTACAACATCTGCGTCTATCTAACTTTAAAATATAGGAATATTGAAGTTGATTTGTACCTTGAAGGGGGAGACACCTCTACTCGAGGAAGATGTGTCACATGTTGGTAGCCGCCTAAGGATTTACATGAAACTATCCATCATCTCGTTCCTATTTTGCATGAGGTATTCCTCAAGAAACATTTTGAAAGGATATCCTATCTTGTCATATTTATTTTCTCCTTCCATGACATATCACTTGGGCATGCGAGAGATTTTGTACTCAAGAGAAACAAGCTCAAGACCCAATTATTTGTACCTTGACCTCGTTGGGGACATGCATTAAGACAACAAGGAGAAGACCGCTCTGATACCACTGATTTGGATTTTATGAGAAGAAAGAAATGAATACAGATTATTAAAATATGCTTAACACAGAATAACAGAGATACAATAAATTTTTCTTTCTATTCAATAAGGAAATAAGCTGAAATAGTAAAATGCAATGGAAAACAAGCTTGTTGGAATGGTGGCGACTTATCTCTGAGAAGAGATGTGACAACTGCGCTCATTCACAACAAGATGATTACAATGAGGCTCTCAAGGCCTTTTTACAATAAACTGGAATGTCAAAAACCCTAGAAATCCAAAAACCTAACCCTAGGAGATGAAGCACCAAAAGTCATGTGGGCCCCGTTTGGGTAAGTTTGTACATCAACTTCCCCGGGTCGTAACTTTTGTATACAATCTCTGTTTTAGGTGCATGATATCCCATTGGAAAGGTATCATAGAGGAGATTCATTTTGGGGGATCAATTAGAGCCTTCATCTATAATTTAGAAGCTCGATCCTGAAAAATATTTATTTAGGCTCTCAAAATGGCCCCAGAAGTTAAAAACTACTAAAAATAGTAAATTGCCAAAATTGTCAGAAAATTGTTTTGAGCGAGTTGGAAAAGGTGGGTGGCCACTGATATTCACCTGGATCAGTGTGTTTCTCTAGTATGCATTATTATGCATTTGTATTTAGGAAATCCAATGGTCACAATATGTTCCCGATACAGAGTGATCTGATGGTTCATGTTATCCTCGATATTAACAACCATTGATATGTGGCTTAACACCCGATTGGTCCATGATATCTATTTAAAGAGCATGGAGGGTCATTTGTTGATGATCGATTGTGAGAAAATCTATTGTAAAATATCTCTGTAATATTTTTTTTTTTCATTAATAAAATGCTCCAAGTGGTTGCGTTGGTTGGGGTCGTGGATGTTTCCCCGTAGGGGTTTTACCACGTCAAAACATTGGTGTGTTGATATTTGATCTGGTTGTGTGAGATGTTACTGAAGGTGTTCTTCCTCTGTTGAAGTTTTCTAACACTAGGGTACCTTGGGGGTCATTGTCATCATTGTTTATTTCCCTTGCACTTGTTAACGATTTACCTCAATGTCCGATAATCAATTGGTTTTTACCATGTTCAACATAAAATCATATATTCACATGGATATAATTGTACCACATCAGGATCAAGACGAAGACCCTAGGTTGGGTGCTCACTCTGTTATTTTCTTTTCCCAGGGTAAAATGGAGATCATTTGAGCATGTAAAATATTTTAGTACAATCACCATGCTGACAATATTACTGATATATATTCTCACACAGATCCACATTGTATTGATCCATGGCTATGTTTTGTCATCTCATAGCTCCATTGTGTATTTTTTGCGCCTGCGACTAGTTCATGTCATGGAGGTATGGATCCACATTGTATCCTTGGTGGCCATATCCTTAGTCATTATTATCATGGATCCGCAAAGTATTATTTAGTGGCCATGATTTGAGTCATCTTTTATTATGATCATAGGTATAACTGCCTCAGAAATGGAACATATTTGTATACTAACTGATGATTGTTTGCAACTTTTGTTAGGTTCTCCTACTCCAACACCCTTGCATTGAAGAATTTATAAAGTGTTTTAGTCATCAATTTCTCTTTTGACCTCACATTTTAGGGGACATCTATTACACATCAAAATGTCACACTTGAGTTTCGCACCCTAAGTGTCACAAGTGTTGCAAAGTGACGTATGAACCTTGTTAAGTGTCACATGCACTATTACAAGTGTTGTATGCACCTTAACTAGTGTTTCATTTAATTTTCTGAGTGTCACAATCCCTTGACACCAAAAAATACATTTTCCATGACCTCTAATTCATATTGGAGGAGGAAACCAATCATTTCAAGGCCAAAACCACACCTTTTTCTTGGAAAATCGACCATTTTTTGGGCATTTTTGAAGGGTAGCACCCCCTGGCCATGTTGGGGGAGTTCCACTTCATGGAATAACACCCCCATTACCATGTTAGGGGAGTGCCACTTGATAGGATGACACCCTATATTCAAATCTGGGGGACGCCAGTTTGGTTAGAGGAAATCAAGGGATCTCCCACCTTTTCCTAAGGGCCAACACTGTTGTCATGAGGTTTGTTGTGGTCAAATCCTAGCCTATGGGATCTATCCTATTATATAATCCCAACTTAAGGATCCATATCCTCAACCATTTCCCTCATTTTCTCATGGTGGTTTTTCCTCTCAAGTCTATATATTGAAGGTATTTCGAAGGTGAAGTGATGCAGGAGCATTGTAAGCAGCCAATAAGCAAGCGCAAAGAGGAGGACAACTGGAGATGAACCAACACACACTTTTTTTTTTTTAAATGTTTTGAATCTGAATGGAGAAGCATTAATGTAATAGTTAAAAGGACATATTTTCATTTATGTTTGTGATTGTAAGCAGATCTTGAGCGGTTGATCTCATCTGTCGGATTATAGAGACATTAAGTGTATTAAATGTAAGGTAAGTAGCATTTATTTTTCTGATTAGATAATTTAGAGATATAGGAGGGACAACAAAAGAATAAACACCCTCGCTTGTATCATTGTATCATATTCAGAATTCCATAAGTTGGAGAGAAGAAGAGCGATAATGCAGAGAAGAACAGAGATGGTAAATTGTATAAGCAGATTGCTTTTAGAACTTAGGTACATAAGCCTTTGGATTAATATAAGGAAGCTTTGATCCAAGTTTTGTGTGTTGTGATGAATACTGTGTATATCTGTTAAATGGTATGTTACAGTTTGCTTACATTTTCTCTGTTATGAAATTGGGTTAATGATGTGTGTATGCTCATAATTCTATGATAAATGTATGAAACCTGTGAAAGCGGAAGTATGAGTTTCAATCGTTTCTCTTCCTGAGAACTCCTGCAGAGAGTGCAGTGGAGAGTCTGCATAGAGTGCGTTGACGGGGTTCTGATTTTTATCTCAGAAAGATCAAGAGGGATAACATTGTCTTGTACCAGCAGAAGTGCATGAAGGCATAGTGTCGTGCAAGGTGAGTGAAGGCGGTTGAAGTCCTTGAATTTATCAACCAAGGAGGACAATTGAAAGATTTCTGTTGTAGGGAGCGTAGAGAATCGAGGGATCAAATAACTAGAGGTTATTTGTGAATTCTGCAAGGGGTGCACGCAAGAATCCTGAGGAAACCTTGAGTTTGCAGAGAAATATCAGGAGGGATAGAACCTTTGAAGCGTTCAAAGGGAAGCAAGAGTTGAAGTCGCTCGAGAGAAAGAAACCTTAGAAGGGTGGATGCCAAAGATTTATGAAGGAGTAACAGGAGTTGAACGGATGGTGGAGACACTTTGAGGAGAAGTGTCGAAGTGCTGTGAGCCATTGGATCTTGCAGATCAACGGGAAGATTAAGGCCGAGTGTCTTTTAACACTTGTAAGCCAGGAGGAATAGTGGTCGTTGGATCTAGACCAACGAGGGTCGTTGATCCCGTGTTTAAGATTCACCAGATCGGGGTTCAAGAGGTGGAGGAATTTGTGGATGGAGTCAAGAGTTGCGAACTCCCAGTTTGTGAAATCCTGATATAACTAGGACCATTAGATTGAGGGAGGCACACATCCGTAGATCTCATTGGAGGGGCGACTTTCGGGGATTGCAAGTCGAGAAGACAAGGCTTGGACTTGGACCTCCAATCACCGAAATGTGAAATCCTGGGAGTCATCAGGATCATTAGATCCCGTGCATCGAGAACCGTTGATTTCGGTCATGCGAAATTTGGGTTTCGGCCACTGGGAATCATGAGAGGAGGCATCCCCAGATTCTTGATGAAATGATCATCGGCTTAATCTGGGTCATCGGTTGGTGGGGAATCTGGACCGTAGATCCAGGTCATCGGATTTTGGAGTCGGGAATTTGCAAAAGGGGAGCAGGAGGGATGTTCGTTGGTTTCCCGAATTGCGAAAGCCGAAACATTCGGGAGCTAGGAACCAACTCCTAAAGGAAAGTCATATCTGAGGCATGAGTGAGAGGGATGGTATTCGTTAGGACCTGTGGTCGCATTTTGGGAGAGGGTCTCAACAGTGGACTTGAAGAACCATTTTGGTTTAGGGAGAGTGAAAGATCCGTAGACCGGGAGGTCAACGGGCTCTACTGAGGTGGGGTCTACATCAGGTGGTATCAGATCCTACAATATTTTTTACTGTAGGCGATAGAAGACAATGTGATTATAATTCTGTGAGGAGATGATTTAAATAATGATGCCAAGAAGGAGAGAAAGAGTTATGCCTGATCCATCCATGGAAAGGGAAATGAGAGAACTTTGTGCGCGGTTAGATGCCATGGAGACAATGCATAGGTGAGCTACTGATACTGGAGATGTCAGTGAGGCTGAAAGTGAAAATGAGGGTGGAGCTGGAGAAGAATAAGTTGCATTCAAAGATGCTACAGAAGAACATCTATTCAGAGTTGTTGCAAGGATAGGTGCCAGGGAAAAAATGGACATTCCAATGTACGAAGGCAACTTAGATGTTGAGGAGCTGCTAGATTGGTTTAGAGATCTGGACAAATACTTCGACTTTGAGGATGTCGAAGAGGATAAGAAATTTAAGCACGCGGTCACTAGACTGAAAGGACATGTAGCACTGTGGTGGGATGAACTGTAGATAGACAGGTGTTACAAAGGAAAGCAAAGAATCAAAAGCTGGGATAGGATGGTCACAAAGATGAAAGCCAAGTTTATACCCAGGGATTACCAAATCAATTTGTTTCGAAGAATGCAGAATTTGAGACAGAAAGGGATGACAGTGAAGCAATACACTAAAGAGTTCTACAGATTAAACATCAGAGCTTATCACCATGAAAGTGATGATGAAAAGTTTTCCACATACCTGAATGGATTGAGATACGAGCTTCAGGATGAAATAAGCATGTTGACCATTAGGAATGTGGAATATTCTTATCAAATGGCTTCCAAGGCTGAAGATAAATTGGCCCGAAAGAAAGGTCAGAGAGGCCGAGGCAGAAGTCATAATAGAGGAAAACCAATTGCCCAAGACAGAGTACAGAAGCCCCATGGCGAAGAGAAGAAACCCAATACTCAAACGGAAATGGGAGGAAGTTACCAAGGAAGGAAGTACACTGATAGGAATGCGTTTCCTCGAGCAAGAGGGAGAGGAAGAGGCTGAGCGGGTGAAGTAAAATGTTTTGGCTGTGGAAAGGTCATACACAAGTCTTTCGAATGTCCTAATAGAAAAAGAGACAGAGGCGAAGCTCACATTTCCAAATCACAAGGGAGAAATGTTGGGGCTAAAGATGCTGAAGGCGAAAGATCACTAATGATGAGAAAAATTCTCTTGAAGCCAGGGAAAGAGATAGAAAATCTAGTCCAGAGGAACAGTTTGTTCAGAACTTCCTGTAAGACCAAGGATAGGGTATGCAAGGTAATAGTGGATAGTGGAAGTATAGATAATTTAGTATCCACAGAAATGGTGGAGAAACTGGACTTGGAGACTGTTGCACATCTGAGCCCATACAAAGTCTCGTGGTTACAAAAGGGACATCAGGTAACTGTCACTAAACAATGTTTAGTTGATTTTAAGATAGGGGGATATAAGGATGAAATTTTATGTGATGTTATTCCCATGGATGTTTGTCATCTTTTGTTGGGGATACCATGGCAATATGACAGGAATGTTATTCATGATGGGAGAAAGAACACCTACACCTTGGAGAAGAATGGTAGAACGCATATGTTGCTACCAATTAAAGACAAGGAGGTAAAAGTAGAGACAAGCAATACTATACTTCTCATGAGTGGGAAGGAGCTTCTTGAGGAAGTCAAGAAAGATGAAGAAATGCAATTTTTTGTGGTCAGAAAACCTAGAGTCATCTTGACCAGTACCAAGATAGATGGTCTACCGGAGGAAATTCAGGAATTGTTGGAGGAGTTTGCTGATATTGTGGTGGACGAATTGCCTTGTTCATTGCTGCCCATCAAGAGCATAAGTCATCACATTGACCTTATACTAGGAGCAAGTTTGACAAACAAAGCAACTTACAGGTTGACGGCGTAGGAGAATGAGGAGTTCAAGAAACAAGTTTAGGATTTGATGAACAAAGGGTTGGTTAGGGAGAGCCTAATCCCATGCGTTGTTCAAACAATATTAAGCCCGAAGAAAGATGGTGGCTAGAGAATGTGTACAGATTCGAGAGATATCAACAAAATGACCATCAGGTATAGATTTCCTTTACCCAGGATGGATGACTTGATGAATTTCTTGGGTGGAGCAAAGTTTTTTTCAAAGATTGATTTGAAAAGAGGATATCACCAGATTCGAATGAGGGAAGGTGATGAATGGAAGATGTCACACACCCACTACAACAACTTAGATTTTTCATCTTTTTCTTCGAGGAACAGAATCCTCGAGACTTCTATGGGGCCTAGCGCAGACCCCCTCTTTCCTTATCCTCCTCCAAATGACCACAAGCTGGCCTTAGCGCAAGTGCCTTTCACAACTCGCTAGTCGGGAATCAAGACTCTCGACTCCCCTTTCTCCAAACATCGATACCCGAGATGATATATGGGTATGGCTCCCTCCTCACTAGTGTCTGCTACATGTAATCATAGGCTAGGCCAAACACTAGCACCACTCGCAACCTCGCCAGTTGAGGTGTTGAGCTCTCGTGCTCCTCCTTCACGAATCCCCGAGACGCGAGAGGTTAATGTTGCGTGGAATCTGCCAAAGCGACGTGCACATGTCTCTTGTCAACCCCGCTATACTCTGCTCATGAGATGTGTCGCCATCACCCATCGCACGAGACCTCAGCTCTCAGCGTTTCACGGCCTTAGCAATCAAGGTGCAACTTCTTCATCCTGCAAAACCCCGAGCCATGATAAGTCAACAGTGGGTTGAATCTTTCCCAGTGTGACACATGTCCACCACTGCTTATCCACTTCCTAGGATAAATACTAGCACTACTCGCATCTCGTGACTTTGTGAGTTGGATTGTTGAGCCCTCATTCTCATCCTTCGTGAGTTCCCGAGATACGATAATTCAACAATGGGTTGACTCCTTCCCAGGTGACATGTGTCCATCACCCGTTCCCACCTTTCTCTGGGTGCTTGTCGTTACGCCACCTGTCAACCACGCAGTCCCCACTTATGGATGGGTTACGTGTTTACATGAATCCTCGACGCTCGGCACTTCGCGACTTCTACAATTGAAAAGAAACTCTCTCAAGTTTTGAACCCCCAATAGGCGATACCCACGAAGGTTCTGATCCAATGGTTCTCCCATGCCTTGGATCCAACTGTCACGATCACGTCGCGATCTCGCAAATCATGAGTTCATGTAGCCCTACCCTTGACCACTCCAAGTCCCAATTCAAGGAAATGCTACTCTCCTGCCTATACAAAGGCTAAGATTGATGATCAATAGGGATCCATCAAATCCTTGGATCTATGGTCTGGGATCCCATCGCTACATGCGAAGGCTGAAAGGGTCGAGGTGTTAATGCCTACACTCCTTCTCTAGATCCATCGGTCTCGACAGATCTGGGGTATTCCCGAAAGGATTCCGACCATTTGTCTACCAAATGATAGGTTATTCTCTCTTTCTATAATTGGGCTCGCTATCCCTTCTGAGCTTGAATCACGAAATTCAACTTCTCCTTCCTGGAACATTACGAGAGTTAAGAAAATAAGACGATTCTCAGTGGAGAGAATTCATGCCCCAACCTTAATGCTTTGTACATAAACCGATTATGGCATGTAAGCATACACATGCATCCCTTATTTCCAGTCTAACACACTAGACAATCATTCTACACAGAAATTATTATGGGCATAAAAACATAAGCATGTATTCATGATATTCAGTTCAAAATACAAGGTATAAAACACTTATCAGATCTACCAGGCATGATGCAACTACTGAGAGGGGTGCTCATTTCCAACCAACCGTAGGCTCAGTGACTCCAAACACATTTACCACTAGCCACCCCCGAGCTAGACCACGATGCTTTGAGGTTCAGTCTCCTACTTCCATCTCAACAGAAATCAAGGACGAAGGTTACTCTCCTTCTCCTGATGCAGGAAAATAATCTAGGATGAAGGTTACTCTCCTTCTCCTGGTATTTAGAACTCCCTGCGTTTCCAAGGTTTCTCCAGTCTCTTTCGTGATCCCCATCGCGCACACTGCTCTCTCCCTTACCACATTTCCTCTCTTGCCAATTTATGTCTGCAAGGTTGTGTGTGGTGCGAATGCCACTGTCTGTGGTCAGGTTTGAGGGATATTATAGATGAGTGGTTCACCCCCATCCCCTCATTAACTCTTGAGGAGCCTCCCCACCTACCAATCTGACAGGAAATCCATTCTAGGATCATAGATCTTCTTTGGTTTGTGAGCAAGTATAAACCAGTACAGTACTGTCTCAGTGGAAGTTAACGCAACCATTACAGGTCCCTTCCACCACCTCTCATTAGCCATTGTGGTCTCTTTTAGCACATCCCCCTCCCAGCAGTCATGCAACACATATTTATAACATAATTTACATTCATCGACCTTTTAAACAAAGGTCCATCAAGTCAAACATTCACATATTTGAGTTTGCCATAGTTCTTGGCCAATATAATTATTTTTACAGACTGGGGGAAACAGGGTGTTACAGAAGACAACATTCAAAACAAATGAAAGAATGTATGAATGGCTTGTCATGCCATTTGGTTTAATGAATGCGCCCAGTACGTTTATGATATTGATGAACGAAGTCTTAAAAGATTTCATTGGTAAGTTTGTAATTGTGTATCTTGATGATAGACTGATCTTCAGTAAGACTGAAGGGGAACATCTGGAAAATTTAACTAAAGTAATGAGGAGGTTGCAACAAGAGAAGTTACTAATCAATATGAAGAAATCATCTTTCATGAAGACGAAACTCATTTATTTAGGGTTCGTAATCTCCGCGAATGAGTTAAAAATGGATCCTTAAAAGGTAAGAGCGATCAAAGATTGGCCATCACCGAAGAGTATTTTTGAATTCAGGAGCTTCCATGGACTTGCCAGTTTCTACAGGAAGTTCATTAGAAATTTCAGTGGGATATGTACACCAATGATGGACACAGTCAAGAAAAGACACAAATCTTTTCATTGGATAGAGGAAGTAAATAAGAGTTTCAAATTGCTGAAAGCCAAGATAACTAAACAACCAGTTCTGGTTCTGCCAAATTTTAGCAAAACATTTCAATTTAAGTGTGATGCAAGTGGGTTTGCGATTGGAGCATATTAATTCAAGACAACAGGACGATTGCATACTTTAGTGAGAAACTGAATGATGCAAAGCTGAAATATTCAACGTATGACAAGGAATTTTATGCAGTCATACAAGCCCTGAAAAAATGGAGGCATTACTTGGTTCCGAAAGAGTTTGTCTTGTATAGCGATAACCATGCTTTACAATTCATAACTCGGCAGGAGAAACTGAACCATAAGCATGCAAAATGGGTTGAATACATGCATAATTTTACTTTTGTTATAAAGTATTTTTCTGAAACTGCTAACAAAGTTGTTGATGCTTTGAGTAGGAAATGTTTGATTCTGCAGGAGTTCAGAGTAAAGACCTTAGGTTTTGATAACCTCAAGGAAATGTACAGAGATGATGCATATTTTAAAGAAGCCTATGAAGCGTGTGAGAATCCAATTCTCAGGGATAGAATCCAGTGGACTGAATACTTGATTCAGGATGGAATGTTGTTCAGGGGAAACTAGTTATGTATACCGAAATGCTCTATGAGAGAGAACCTTTTGAAGGAAAAACATAGTGGAGGATTGGTTAGACATTTCGTCCATGATAAGACTTTTTCACAATTGAGTGGCTCATACTATTGGCTGGGAATGAGAACAGATGTCAAGAAATTCGTGAACAAGCGCAAAATTTGCCTACACACCAAGGGGAAAAGACATAATACAGGGTTGTGTCAACCATTTCCCGTACCAGAGAGACCGTGGGACATGGTAAGCATGGATTTTGTGTTAGGACTGCCGAGGACGCAGGGGGGTTGTGATTCCATCTTTGTGGTAGTTGATAGATTTTCTAAAATAGCACATTTCATACCATGTCAGAAAACCAGTGATGCAACACATGTTTCCAATCTATTTTTCAAAGAAGTTGTTAGACTTCACGACTTACCCAAGAGTATTGTTTCATATCGAGATACCAAATTTGTTGGTCATTTCTGGAGGACCCTATGGAAGAAGCTAGGGACAAATTTATCTTTCAGCTCAGCATATCATCCTCATACAGATGGACGAACTGAGGTAGTTAATAGGAGCTTGGGAGACCTATTGAGGAGTTTGGTGGTTGAACATCACAGTCAATGTGATCAGATTCTGTCGCAAGCGGAGTTTTCATATAATGATTCACCCAATAGAAGCACCAGACAGAGACCATTTCAGATCGTAGATCGTGTATGGGATGCAACCAAGGGGATTCTCTGAGTTGAAAGACTTAGAGTAGAAGGAATTCAGGAGTTCTAGCACAAAGGATTTTGTAGCAGAAAAGTAGGAGCTCCATAGTGAAATCAAAAAACAATTGGAGAATTATAACCAGGAATATAAGCACAGAGCAGATTAGCACAGCAAAGAACTTCAATTTGAAGTTGGTGATTTGGTTTTGGTGCATCTCAGAAGAGAAAGGTTCCCAAGAGGAACATATAATAAACTAAAGATGAAGAAAATTGGGCCATGTAAAATCTTAAGAAACTTTGAGGCAAATGCTTATGAGATAGAATTGCCAGATGATGTGGGCATCTCACCCATATTCAACATAGTAGATATGTACCCTTACATAGTAGATGAAATGTAGCAATCAGAAGATCAGAAGAAAGTCCAATGGCTCAAACAGATGCCTGTAGCTGAAAATCCACAGATGGAAATGATTATTGATCAGAGAGTTGGTAAGAAGACCCGGAGGAAGACATATTTCGAATACTTGGTGAAATGGAAGGGACACCCGATTGAAGATGCCAGTTGGGAGAGCGAAGTGAAAATCCAAAGACATGGACAGACGGTGCAGGCGCTCATGAACAAGAGTTCAGGAATTTTTCAGCCAAGGGAGTATGATGCAGGAGCATCGTAAGCATCTAGCAAGCAAGCGCAAAGAGGAGGATAGCTGAAGATGAACCAACACACACTTTTTTTTTTTTAAATGTTTTGAATCTGAATGGAGAAGTGTTAATGTAATATTTAAAAGGACATATTTTCATTTATGTTTGTGATTGTAAGCAAATCTTGAGCGGTTTCTCTCATCTGTTGGATTATAGAGGCATTAAGTGTATTAAATGTAAGGTAGGTAGAATTTATTTTTCTGATTAGATAGTTTAGAGCTGTAGGAGGGAAAATGGAAGAATAGACACCCTCGCTTGTATCATTGTATCATATTCAAAATTCTGTAAGCTAGACAGAAGAAGAGAGAGAATGCAGAGAAGAACATAGATGGTAAATTGTATAAGTAGATATCTTTTAGAACTTATGTACAAAAGCCTTTGGATTAATATAAGGAAGATTTGATCCAAGTTCTGTGTGTTGTGATGAATACTGTGTATATCTATTAAATGGTATGTTACAATTTGCTTACATTTTCTCTGTTATGAAATTGGTTTAATGATGTGTGTATGTTCATAATTCTATGATAAATGTATGAAACCTGTGAAAGATGAAGTATGAGTTTCAATCATTTCTCTTCCTGAGAACTCCTGCAAAGAGTGCAGTGGAGATTCCGCATAGAGTGCGTTGACGGGGTTCTGAGTTTTATCTCAGAAATATCAGGAGGGATAATGTTGGCTTGTACCAGCAAAAGTGCGTGAAGGCATAGTGTTGTGCAAGGTGAGCGCAGGCGGTTGAAGTCCTTGACTTTATCAACCAAGGAGGACGATTGAAGGATTTATGTCACAGGGAGGGTAGAGAATTGAGGAATCAAATAACCAGAGGTTATTTGTGAATGTCGCAAGGGGTGCATGTAAGAATCCCAAGGAAACCTTGAGTTTGCAGAGAAAACTTAGGAGGGATAGAACCTTTGAAGCGTTCAAAGGGAAGCGAGAGTCGAAGTCACCCGAGAGAAAGAAAGCTCAAAAGGGTGGATGCCGAAGATTTATGAAGGAGTAATAGGAGTTGAACGGATGATGGAGAAACTTTGAGGAGAAATGTCGAAGTGTCGTGAGCCGTTGGATCTTGCAGATCAACAGGAAGATTAAGGACGAGTGTCTTTTAACACTTGTAAGCCAGGAGGAATAGTGGTCATTGGATCTGGACCAACGAGGGCCGTAGATCCCGTGTTTAAGATTTTCCATATTAGGTTTCGGGAGGTGGGGGACTTCATGGATAGAGTCAAGAGTTGCAAAATCCCAGTTCAAAAAATCCCGATATAACCAGGACCGTTAGATCAAGGGAGGCGCACAATCATAGATCTTATTGGAGGCATGACTTTCAGGGATCGCAAGTCGAGAAGACAAGGCTTGGCCTTGGACCCCCAATCAATGAAATGTGAAAGTCGGGGAGTCATTAGGACCGTTAGACCCTGTGCATTGAGAACAATTGATTTCAGTCAGGCGGAATTTGGGTTTCGGCCACCGAGAATCACGAGAGGAGGCTTCCCCATACTCTTGACGAAAGGATTTCTGGCTTAATCCGGGTCGTCGGTTGGTGGGGAATATGGACCATAGATCCAGGTCATTGGATTTCAGAGTCAAGAATTTGTAAAAGGGGAGAAGGAGCGTTGTTCCTCGGTTTCCTGAATTGCGAAAGCCGAAACATTCGGGAGCTAGGAACCAACTCCTAAAGGAAAGTCATATCTGAGGCATGAGTGAGAGGGTTGGTATTCGTTAGGACCTGTGGTCTCATTTTGAGAGAGGGTCTCAACAGTGGACCTAAAGAACCATTTTGGTTTAGGGAGAGTGAAATATCTGTAGATCGGGAGGTCAGCAGGCTCTGTTGAGGTGGGGTCTATGTCATGAAGGGAGGAAGATTTGAGGTATTAAACCTTTGATCCTAGGGAAATAATTCAACATTTTTATTTCAAGATTCATGCAAGGGGATGGATGAGGAGATCTTGGAGAGTTTGCTAATGTATCAATCATGTTTTGTAAGTATCTCTTTTTGGCTTTCCAATTAATATATACTTGGCCTATTTCCTTCAAGTTTATGTCTTGTTACAATTTCTTATCTATTGTTTCTCTAATCTTCGTAGATAAACTTGTCTTATATAGTCTTGTAGAGTAGGAGATATTTTTTTACCTTTTTTTCCATTGCATATCTCAATTTGCACTAGGGAGCATAGAGATCAAGCCCAGTATTGGAAGCAACGAGGAAAAACATCGAAACAGGTTCTTTGTATCCTTTCTCTCCTTCTCATTTTGATTGGTCAAGATACGTTTAAAGGGATATTAGTGTCCACTTGCACTATTTGGGGCTTTGGTATAGGGGTCTAGTAATCTAAGGGAAGTTTCATCTATCCGCAAGAGAAACATTCTGTAACGGGTCGATTTGGTTGGTAATTTTGTATTCCTTTGGAACAATCCAAAATATATGGATGCATGAGTATTATAACATTGGACTCCAAAAGCTAATAGTTATGGTTTTGCATTTTCCTTTAGCCAAGGGTCTTTTATATTTCTTTTTATAAGGAAGGAAGCATGAGATCTAATATTTAGATCTAGGTCGTATCTAATATTTATCTCTTTTTTGGGTTATACAACCTCTCCTCCTGCTAATTTTCTAGGATGATAACTCACTTAGAGAGATTAGGAATAAATTGGTCCATTACATTGATCAATCATAACCAAAAGGGGAATTATATTCTTGTACAAGAATGTGTGTGGAGGTTGATATGGAAAAGGGTATCCTTGAATCCTTGCAAATTAAAGATGATGGGTGGAGTCATCAACAAGCATTATATTACAAGAATATTCCATTTAATGCATGGCCTACCATGCCAATGGAAATTTTGCTTAAAAAATGTCCAACAATTCAAGAAAAGAAACCTTCTTCAATGTATCAAGAAAAATAGAAATCAAGGATGGAACTAGAGTTCAATATCATATTGAACAAAAGCCTGAATTTCTAGAATAAAATCCCGACCAATTCAATTCCATCAAAAGAGTGTCCTCCTTCATCAAGAATCAAAAAATATGAATCACTCTTGAATCGAGAAGAAAAAAAAAATCCAAAAACTGCAAAGGAAACAATAACTCTGGAAAATACAAACAAGGAGGCCAAAGAGAATAAAGAAGAAAATATTAATTATTTAAAGAATCTAAATAGTGGCTTCAATTCATCCCTTGAAGACCCAACTTCCAGTGCACAAGAAAAAGAGAAGGATAACAAAGAAGAAAAAAATAATATTTATAAGAGACAGAGGAGGAAAATGAAGAAGTAGAGGAATCTGAGAAAGAAGAAAGGGATTCAACTCAGGAAGTGGATAAGGAGGTGCAACTGGAAGTGCAAGTTCAAATTGTGTATTCTAAATCCTTTTTTGAAGTTTTGAATAAGGCATCAAATACCTCTTCCTCCTTACAAGGGAAATAGAGTTCAACTGAGGCTGTAGAGAACAAGAAACTAAAATGAATATTCAATAGGAGCATCATACATTCCTTAAACATCTTCTTCTAGGTTAATTGTGCATCGTGTTTGTGTTTTTACTTGTAACTAGTTTGTGAGAATTTTTCCATGTATTCAATAAATTGATACGAAATGTTCCAGTATCTTATGTGAGCAACAACAAAAAAATTGACAAGGAGATGGTACACTCAATTCTTTTTCAGACTCTTAAGAATGATGTGTAAATGTTGTTTAGCTTTGTTACAACATTTTATTATTATTAATAAAATTTCTTCCAAATTTTGGTTATAAATAAATAAATTTTACATTTAATATGAACATTTTTATCTATTTTGAACATTTTCATGTAGTTGCGGAGAGGAAACTATCAACATTGAGATGGAGTAAAATTGCCAACTCATAAATCTTACGTTTTAGAAAACTACCCGCTCATCATTTTCTTCTTATAGAATTACCTTATGAACTAACTCATATATATTAAATAAGAGTTGAATAAAACCATAAAAAGAGAATATATATATATATATATATATATATATATATATATATCAAGAAGGGCTTCCCTAAACCCTAAAATCAAAGCCTCATTGTACCTATTTTTAAAAGTGGGGACAAAAACAATCCATCTAATTATAGGACCATTATGATTAGCCCACTTTTAAACAAGTTATATGGAATTATTTTAGAAAATAAGAATAGTGTATGGTTAGAAATCCATGGAAAAAGAGCTAAATGCCAAGCTAGAGTTAGGAGCTATCATTCAGCCATGGACCACATTGTTACAGTTAGGATCATTGCAGAGGAGTGTCACAATAATAAAACCAAAATCATGTGTTGTTTCATTGAATTTAGAAAATATTTTGACACAATGACCAAGACTAACCTTTGGAATAGGCTAGCAGAGATAAAATTTCCTTTTGAGCTAAGAGCTATTGCAATAAGGTTGTATGAGAATGTTATTGCCAAGTTTATGAAATCTAAGGGATAGTAGGAAAAAAATAATTGTAATATAGGAGTTAAGTAAGGTTTCCCCCTATTCCATACCCTTTTTGGTGTATACATTGACAAGTTATAGTATTGTTTGGAAGAAGTAAGTCATGTCAATTTGAATATAGCTACTATAGTCATCATAATCCTATATATGATTACATTGTTCTTATCGTGAGGAGTCTTATGATCTCAATAAGAAACTAAAAATTCTCAAGTATTTTTTCTCTAGTACAAGTATATATTAACATTGACAAAACAAAGGTTGTGCTAATTAAATCCAAAAAATTCACTTACGCTAATTTCGTGTATGAAAAAAATAGCTTGGAGGAAGTGATTTCATACAAATATATTTGAATTGAGCTTCATCGCAAGCTCAACTGCAACTATATCATTGAGAAAAGGATAATGGAAAGCTTATTATGGGATTGAAAAATATTGTAAATTAGCAGACCTTTGACCATGGGATAAAAAGAAAATCATGTTTTAGACTCTCGCCACTCTTGTTATCTTATATGGTTGTGAAATTTGGGGATGCAACATCTCTAGAGAATCATGGAGAAATATACAAAAAATCTAAAAGTGTTTTATAACTTATAATATCAAAATCAAATGCAATGCACCCTATCATATCATCCTCATAGAAGCAAATATTTTCCCCATCAAGAGTACATCTATGATTAAGTACCTAACTTACAAGAACAAGATAAACAAAATGGAAGACAAGATGCTTCCTAATATTGCTTCAACCTCCGGTCAAAACAATCTACAACTCAAGTGAGGTTGGCATAAAGATGCCAAGTCTTGGCCAAATCATTGGGATATAAAGGAAGATGTCAC
Organism: Picea sitchensis; assembly: GCA_010110895.2. Taxonomy (NCBI): domain Eukaryota; kingdom Viridiplantae; phylum Streptophyta; class Pinopsida; order Pinales; family Pinaceae; genus Picea; species Picea sitchensis. The sequence goes on along the minus strand of SNQJ01S0128590.1, from coordinate 4,013 downwards.
TCTCGAAAATAATGATAATATTAATCATATTATTACATCTAAATTTAAGGATATATTGTGTTGGGATAAATAATTAGAGCACAAAAGAAAATTAAGATAATATAAATAGGTGATAAACCCTAATTTAGAATCAAAACTATCTCTCTATATAATAAAGAAAATCAACATTGAATTTGGATAAATTAAAATTTCTTTTAAACAGATTCTTTCAATTTGTAAATTTTACATAATTAAGTTTTAAATAACATTATATATCCAAGTTATATTGGAAAAATTTTACATAATTAAATTTTAAATAACATTATATATCCAAGTTATATTGGAAAACTAAATTAGTTATTTCTATAATCTCATGAAAAAGTAAATGTTATATTGAGAGTTAATGAAATGAAACACAAAACTTAAAAAAAATAAAATCAAACTTAATATTAGAAAAACTCTAACAAATCAAAGGACAAGTTGCTGCCATAAAAAATAAAATCAAACTTAATATTAGAAAAACTCTAACAAATCAAAGGACAAGTTGCTGCCATGTTTGTGTCTACAATACCCAAAGAGAGATATGATATTTTGTGTTTTTCCCATGGACACGTTACTGCCATGTTTATGTCTACAATACCCATATAGAGATATGATATTTTGTGTTTTTCCCATGAGTTTATCAAAATAACTATTCTCGCATTCAAACTTAACTATTGAACGTTGTTCACTGGTACGATGTAAGAAGATGCATCTCCTCACTTTGGAATTTGAGCAATTATTGATTTACATTTTTCCCCTTTTTCATTTGGATATCTTTCCACTCATCTAAATGATGTGGTGGGCCTAGTCGAAGGACAGTGAAACTAATTGTCAAGGTTCATTAGAATTAGTAGAAGAGATTGTATCTCATCCTAGATCGAAATTGTTTAAATCATGCAATCACTTCAAACCCTAAGGACTATCAAGGAGATGGGTGGCAAGCCCTGTATCAAAGTACTTGTATTGGAGTGATTGACCTCCTTTTTTTTAAGTTGATCAGGGGTATTCCAACTTGCGGGTTTGTTAATATTTTCCTATTTAAAGGGTGAGATCTTCGAACAAGCGTCCTTCAAATGGTTTGTCATTTGACATAGTCTTCACCTAAAAGTCATATTTGCATGATGTAGGTCCTAGAACTATTGCTAAACTAAACTTTCGCGATTTGAATGTTCTAATCTATTTTGAATTTTTTTTATGATATTGATTGTGAAGAGGAAACCATCATCATTGATGATGTGGAGCAAAATTGTCAACCCTTGAATTTTATAGGTTAGAAAACTATCCATTTATCATTTTCTCTTTATGAATATTCTTAATAAACAACTTTTGAATGTTATAATCTATTTTGAATTTTTTTTTATGATATTGATTGTCAAGACGAAACTATCATCATTGATATGAAGTAAAATTGTCAACCCTTAAATTTTATATGTTAGAAAACTACCTACTTATCATTTTCTTCTTATAAATATTCTTCATGAACCAACTCATATATATGTATGTGTTTGTTCTTTTTTTCATGGTTTTCTTAGACTTTAATTTTAAAAATTTAAATAATAAAGTTATAAAATTAAAAAATCACATATATATATATATATATATATATATATATATATATATATATTATTTTATTTTATGGTTTGAACGTTTTTTTATGATATTGATTGTCAAGAGGAAACAATCATCATTGATGTGGAGTAAAATTGTTAATCTTTAAATTTTATATGTTATAGAACTACCCTTTTGTCATTTTCTCCTTATAAATATTCTTCATGAACCAACTCATATATATATGTTTGTTCTCTTTTTTATGGTTTTCTTAAAATTTTATTTTAAGAATCTAAATGATAAAACCATAAAATAAGGAAATTATATATATAGATAGATAGATTTATTTGTTTTATGGCTTGAATTTTTTTTTATGATATTGATTGTCAATAGTAAACCATCATCATTAATATAGAGTAAAATTGTCAATCCTTAAATTTTATATGTTAAAAAACTACGCATTTATCATTTTCTCCTTATTAATATTTTTGATAAACCAACTCATATATGTGTATTTGTTCTCTTTCTTTGATGTTTTTGATGGTTTTCTTAAACTTTTATTTAATATAAATTAAATAAAAGTTTAAAAGATAAAATCAAAATTATATATATATATATATATATATATATATATAAAACAGTTTTTTGGCACTATATATATGGTTTTTTTTTCTCTTATTTAATCAAATTATGATTCCAAAAGATATATAGAGAGAAAGCATGAAACATTTAAAATTCTATACATGCTAGTAATTTGACTTTTTTTTCACATTTTTTCAACTAATTTTGCCCAAAATCTTATTAAAAATTTAAGAGGATTTTTTGAATTACAAATATTAATGGTTAATATTACACAATCTCATTGTAATAGGAATTTTTCAAAAATGATGAATCCATTTATACATTCAAAAATGTAAATTCAATCATAAAAAATTCCAATTTGACCAAAAATTATATAGATAGAAAATCAAATCGTATAACATTTAAACATATTCTATATGTATATTATTATCCTTCTTTTATAGTTTTCTTTCACTCTTATTTTAATTTATATTAAATAGAAGTCCAATGTTTTTTTTGCATGAAACATATATATAATTTTAAATGTTTCATGCTTTCTATGTTTTAGGCTTCTTCTTTTTTATTTAATATAAATTAAATAAGAATTAAGGAGTTTTTTTATTCTTATTTAATTTATAAGAAATAAGAGTTAAATATTAAAAACTGAAAATAGAAAAAGCATTAAACAACAACAACAACAATCATCATCATCATCATCATCAATTTTTAAGGTCACGGCCAAGCCATACACCAAATTGGTGTATGAGTGTTAAGCCCTATTATTGGCTCATTACCCCTTAATTGGGGCATATTATATTAGTAATGTTATTTTATTTATGTCGGCTTTAGGCCATTAGTTGTAATTATACCTCCTAGTCTCCTATATATACCAAGGATACATTTCCATTTTGAATCATCTTGTACTTGAACATTTAAGTGGGGTAAAAGGAGGTTGCCCCCTCGAAGAGGCTTATTATATGAAATTATCTATTTTTCAAAGCGTTGAGTACTTTTTCTGAGGTTTTTCTATGCTATATTGATATTTGGTTCTTAACATATGATATCAGAGCTCAAGGTCTTGGGGTTTCACTGCTACATCTGAAACACATTGGAATTTTCTCTATAACTCATTTTCTACAATGTTTCAGAAGGAACGGCTTGAAGGATATTTAGTAGACGGAGCAAGGTAAGTTGGGTTCAAAATTCAGCTCTTGAGGCCTTATACTTTCGGAGATACAACCTATACAAGATAGGGTTCTGGAATCATCCTAAATTGAATCATTGCAGAATTTTCGCTATAAAAACTTTTTTGTAATGTTTTAGAACCTAAACTCCGGAGGCTATTTACAGAAATTAGTAAGGTGTCTGTGGTAAAACGTTTAGCTTATGGGCCATCTTAAATTTGTAGATACACCCTGTGTAAGATAGGGTATCTGACTAGTCTTATTGACTAGTCTCAAGGAGGTGTTCCAGGAAAAACAATCATAACTTCTTCCTAGAGTATCCAAATTGAGTGGGATTGATTTCATTGGATCGCGGACAATCTATAGTATTTCTGGTGCGAGTTTCAGAATTTTATATTAATCATTTTGTGCAGGGCACGTTATACAAGTGAGATCTCTTCGAAAGGACAAAAATTGACAAGTTGTGGGGAAGTTACCATAAATTCCACTTGGCACATCCAATTTTGATCAGACCTATGGCATTGCAAAGAAAACATATCAAAGAACTACGTAAAATAAAGTTCCATACCCAGAAGGGCCAAAACTTGGGAGATACAACAGAAGAAATATTGTCTAGCAGAACCACCTCAAAATCAAGGTTCAAAAGTGATACTTGGCCAACATGCCAACAAAAAAGGGAACTTCTACACCAAATAAGCC